>JAVXUO010001269.1:0-264517 GCA_033065855.1 Escallonia rubra
TCGAGAATATATGAAATATGAGTTATGAAGTTCTAGTTTCCCTTAAGAGATGATCTACCACTTCTGAGATAAATGGTGTAAAAGTTCTAGGGAGAAAAAAATTGATCCCTAGAAAAGTTGCCTAAAGGCCTATTTATAGAGGTCTAAAGCACCAGAAATGATAAAGATGACCATCTCAATCTGTGATCTGGAGATAAAATAGAAACTTTAATAACAATCGCAAATTGATAAAAGTCAACTAACCTTCCGGTTTGTTAAAAACCGGCCAGTTCATCCCATAATTTAAAAATATTTTTTCCTAAATTTTGAGACATTATTAGTCCCTTATTCAGTCTGATTTATTAGATGGGATGTACCAGATTTGAGAATTATCTCTAGATTTCATGTAAATCAATGATGAAATCATTTACATTAAGGATAAATCACAAATAATTCATAAAATATACTAGGTAAACCTTTCTTGACATATGGGCTAAACTCACTTAGCTGGACTGGACTGGAGAATTGGACTGGACTAATTAATTAACAAGATTAAATTAATTAAGTTTGATATATTATCAGGCTTGCACCTATAATAATAAACTCTAATTAGTAATAAATTCCAATAATCATTTAATTTTAATTGACTACAAATATAGGGTGTGTACAGGGCCCCTCGCTGAGGGAGTGTGCGTGCGGGTGAACATTACCGAGAAACATCACATTTTTGTAGTGAAAAAATGGAAAAGACCACTAGACTCTGAACATATTTGCAGATAATTACCCAGATATGAAATCGGACCTTGATTGGAAACTTTCTACGTATATTTTGAGAAGGAATCAGACGAATGTAGTTCATAGAGCTGGGACATCAATAGAAGTCGGGCCAATAGTACGATTGGTCATCAAACAAATGGCGCATCCTTAGAAGCCGGAGCCAATGGTAACAAAAAATTGGCCATCTAAGGATATTGAAAATTGGAACTGGAACCAAAGTGGAACTGATGACAACAATGATTAGTCGTCCAATGGTCAGGAATCTGTCTGTTGCCGAAGCCACCAAATTGATTTGAATGGTAGACAGACAAACACTGACAATAACTTTCACCTAGATACCGAAGCCATCAAATTGATTAGGATGGTCATCAGTGCCAAAAGAATAAATATGTCCATTGTCAGAGCTACCAAATCGATTGAAGTGGTCAACAAAAATACAAGAGCTACTAAATTGATTTGTGTGGTGGTTTAGATATAGGATAGAAGGAATCTTGCTTGTTACTGGAGCCATCAAATCTTTGAATGGTCAACAGACAAGAAAGGGGTAGTGTTAGATGTCGGAGCCACTAAATCGATTTAAGTGGTCGTCTAGAAACATGAAGAACAACTGGCCGTTACTGGAGCATCCCAATGGATTTAAATGGTCGACAGTCAAAGTGGGGATTGGCTGAGAGCTAGAGCCATGATTGGCTCAACCGGTGGATAATCAGGACTTAGTTATATCTAAGAACTGGAACCAACAATGCCTTCAAGCGTTGGTCGCTTAGATACAAAGAAGGGAGCTGTCATAAATACCACTCAAAGCTGGAACTAACCATGTCCAAGGATAGTTGGTCGTTGAGTGCCAAATATATTGTTTCATCTCAAATTGGCATTGTAACATCACAAAGCTAAGGCTAAGTATCACATTCACAGAGTTGTTAATTAGATTCATCAATATGATGCACACAAGCATGCAAAGGGTTCATAAAATATTGGACATTTGTTCAAGTAATTAGGGGAATTTCAAACAAACATGCAAGAGATTTTTTTTAAAAGGAGATCTTAAAACTGGCCGGTTAATCAAAGAGCTAAAGGGCAAAAATAACATGTCGAAAACAGGCCGGTTAGTTAGAGAGCTGAGAGTGCCAAAAATAAAATGTCAAAAACTAGCCGGTTAGTCAGTGATTTGGCAAATCTTAACAGAAAACCAGTCGGTTTATCCGTTCAGATTTTTAGGGCGCGATATTAGAGTTTTTGTTTTCATAAGACTTATAATCACAATCTACTCACTCTTTCTCTCAAATTCGAACCCAAGAAGGATTTCTTCCTTTCTAATCCTTCTCTAATTATATTTCCATTCTATAAATTCTTTCAATCTTTCCTTCTCCTTCCTCAATTTCAATAATAGAGATAGAATTTCGGAAAGGAAAAAGCATAAACAAAGGGGACACGATGGTTGGCAGATGATCATTTGATCCTTGCATTGGATCAATATGCGCATCTTAGCCATCATTTTTTTGTAGATGAGGTATGTTTTCAATCAATTGTTCTAGATTACATACACTCACTCACTTTTTCACAGACTGGACATTCCCATGAGTAGGGCCCACTTGATTTTTTTCTCTTCATTTTCATGGATTATATGCACAAATTAAACGGTCTTTGGAACTTTCCCTCTCTGTTCTAATTTTTGCATTCCTTCCTTTGAATATTTGTGTGGGGTCTCTCCAAATCTGGTACGATAATGGTGGGAGAAAGTACCAATTTCGCTGGAGAATAAGATACTCAAGACCAACTTTGATTTATTCTTGAATGAATTACATGCTTTTATCGGAGTAAAGAGCATTTATTAAGTTTGGAGGAGCACTTGTGGGATTCCACCAACACGTTTCATCTGTCGTTCGGGGGTGGCTACAGTTTCCCCGTAAGGTTTTGTGATTATTACTAGTATTCGTGTTCGAGGGACGAAGCTTATCCCATGGGCCTATGATCTCGACAAGGACTGGGACCTCGTGGTCCGGTTGCTTGGGTTTGAGTTGTCCTATAAGAAGGCAAGTTTCATCTTGCTTGGTACCCTTAGTTCCCATTACGAGGGTATGACATTAGAGGACGACGATAAGGTGTCTATTGATCAGTATGTCTGGGGGAGACGTTGTTTAGCAACGGGGACGACTCGGTGCAGCTCTTGTACTTGAGAGCTTGAGAGGTTAGGAGGAAATAGAGGAGATCGGGGAGTATGACTGAGGTACTCCAGTCGTGGCTCATCTATAACATTCGATGAGGCTCGGTATCCTAGGGGCAATCCTCGAACTTTGAGGTCTTGGGGTCGCGCCCACTGCGACTAGGATGAGAGCAAATCAACGAGGCTAGACAGGCGATGTACCGATGGAACTTCCATGATGAGAGAGTTAAGGCTTCGTTGGGGGCATGCCGAGATAGCTTTAATGGCTCGGCTCAGCACCCCGTGAGTTTATGATTAAAACTTTTCCATTGGTGCTTATTTTACCTCAACTCACATATGTTCTTCTTTTCAGGGATTCCTGTCCAAGTGGCAAGGGAGAGGAGTTTTAACCGGAGGAACTGAAGTTCACCCGGAGCCAGGTCTTTTTAGTAGGGTACTCCCATGAGGAGTTCTATTTGAGTGAAAGGGTCTTCTTCCAGAATCACTCGGAGGTCAAGGCCCTGATCCATGCGGCTCTACCAGTGGAGATGTATTAGACGGGGACGCTGGATCAGGGGCTGAGGCAGAGTTTGACAAGGGGGTCGCTACATCCTCCGTGTTGTGGCCGAACGACTATCTTACCTACAAGCCATATTCGAGAGGACTTAGCCCCTTCTCTGATGACGAAGTAGGCAAAAAAGATCCAACGGGCAACACAGCTCGGGATAGAAAGAAGAAGGGCAAGAATGAGGAGGAGGCCGCGTAAGGAGCCACATTAGTCAATTAAAATACACAAGTCCTTTTTAACAAAAAATATTTTTAAAGTGGCCAAAACAGGTGCAAATCAGCACCTAAAGGTCCACTTTTAAGTGGCCAAAACAGCCCATTTTGGAAGCCAAAACAGGCCCTTCTAACTGGCCAAAACAGCCTAGTCTATGGCCAAAACGGGCCTAATGAATGGCCAAATGGGCCCAATTCTTTGGCCAATTAAGAGGCCCAAAACAGGCCTAACCAAGGTCTGGCCTTTCGGCCCAGTTGTGCTAGGCTAAATAAATAACAGGCTACCAAACTTACCTTTAATGGCCCAATTTTTCTGGGCCGATATTCTAGACCGACCAACAGGCCAGGCCACATGCCCAAAAAAACAAAAAAAACTCAGCCTACTAATTTGGGCCTGTACCACAGGCCCAAATGCATAACAAAGTAATCTGGGAACCGATACCCTTTGGCGCAGCCCTTTTTTTTTTTTTTTCGGTTAACGGTAAACATAGTTCTTCAAATATTTCAAAAATCTTAAAGTGGAAGTAATATGTTCATGTAAATGATTCATGTGGCCTTTACGGTTAAAAGCTCTACTGAGCAAAAGGCGACTTATGAAAAGTGGGAGCGTTCCAACCGTATATCCCTAATGATTATGAAATGCTCCATTATAACTGCAATTCACATAGTTATTCATGACTCAGATAATGCTAAGATGTACTTGATGATATTGAAGAGCACTTTCAGGGCTCTTCCATGGCACATGCTATAACTAGACCTGGCAAAATATTATTCGGACCCGCGGGTCTACCCGTACCCGCTCAAAAAGGCCGAGTACGGGTACATATAAAGGAGACCCGCTGAATTTAGACCCGTACCCGAATCGATCAGTAATTTTCGGGTCAGTTTGGGTCGGGTACTGGTTACCCGGATTTATCCAACTTGTGTGCTATATAAATGCTTTTAGGGTTTCTTACCTTCATTCTCCTTTCATTTTTTCTCGTCCTACCGCCACTCTCTCTCTCTCACAGACCGTCCACTCCACGCCAAACCCACACGACAGTCCTCGGTCGCCACCACCGAGACTCCATACTCAACAAGATCGCAGATCCGCATGACCACTACCGCGCCGTCAGTGCACCTCCGTAGATCTACTACCACCGACATCGTCAACGGTGGCCACTTCCACCGCAGATCTACGGGCGGCCACTTCAACTCCAGATCTACCGCCGGCCACTTCAACTCCAGATCTACCGTCGGCCTTAAAACAAAAAAAAGAGTCAGAAGAGATGGTTCGATCCTCTTATTTTTATTTCTCTAACCGAGAGATCCATGAATCGGGATCCTGATGCATATAGATACAAATGGTCCAAGGGGAGCAAGAATTTCAAGGAAGGAACATTCGTTTCTCAACATAAGAGCCGTTTTCAAGTAGTTTCTGAATGAGTTGCAATCTTGCTCTTTTCTCAGTATTAATGATTTTTAAGCTCTCAATTTGTTGACAAGTAAGAATTTTTGTCAGCTTCAAATTCTTTCCTGAAAGTCCCCTCAATTTGTTGGATTCTTCAATTAAATTTGGACTCTTCAATCAATAAGCAACAAGTCCGTAGAATCCTTGATCTCAACAATCCTATGCTTTGCTACCTACAACCTTCATACATTAGAGTTTTATCAGAGGTGTATCCACATAAGAGTCATATGCTTTTCTAACTTATCGTACTCAAAATGTTACGTAGAAAGTTCTCCTAATAATCTCTACATTCTTCTCTTCTCAGAATCTACTTGATTTCAGTTTGTCTAAACTTTGTAAGCCTTCACCTCCAAAACCTAAGTATTATGTCTTCCTTCCTCTATTTCTTTGTTTTCCAAACGTGAGCAGATGTGGGATTCGGAAGCGGGAGCATCACTAGAATTGGAGACTCCAGAAACCAAGGTTTTCTATGGTATATGATGAAGTCTTTTCTATGGTATATGATGAAGTCCCAAATGATTTTTATGGTTGAACGTAAATTCTAGCTAGCCCTTAATGGAAGATTAAACATGAATTTTTAATTCCGGAAGAATAACATCAACTCTGGGAGCTTATAGTTGACAGTATATTTTTGGAAGGATACCGCCTTAATATTGTTTGTATATAACTTTCTCTAAGAAAAATCAGATTGAGGTGTCATTTTGTTATATTGGAAACTTAATAAAAAAATGTATTTTGTATATGAAAAGGTCTATTTTGTGTTGGAATGATATGGCCCACAGCAAAGCAGATTGTTTCTCGGTGTCATCAATCCAAGTATGAAAACAAGTTTGGTTAAATAATAAGAAGAACAGTCACAGAGAAAGTAACTCGGCCTATGCATAGTTTGGTTACTCTTTGATATTGGACTTCATGAAACTTTCTTAACATCTTCACTATAGCTTTTAGCTCGTTTAATTATACTCTACATATTAAAATTTAAATTGTGTCTTTATGAGTGTACGTGTATATCTACTAAGGATCAACTAAAAGCACATACTAAAACATAATTAATGTGCCCAATGATCCTTTCTCTAAAAAGTCCACGCAAAGGTTACTTACTGTCTACTATCTCGCAACATTTAATGGTCTTCTTTGTTGTTGAAAATATTGACAAAATATTGCGCTCCTTAGATATGCTAATTTTGCTTCGTTATTTTCTTCATCTTTTTGGTAGAGGAGACTCGCTCGCGTGTGGAAAATAGGACACATCGGCTAGATTTTTGTGTGTGAAAACATTCTCTTTCATGCATTGAGATATTATCTTGGCAGTTAGGGAGTTGATAGACTTTCGCTAGCCGTGAAAACTTAGGCTGGGTTTCGTTTGATTTAATAAACCCCTTGAAGAAAGGTTGGTTTTATAAACCCGCCAAGTTACAGCAATGGGTTGCGTTTGGTTGGTTCAACGTGAATATGGGTTTGATTGGGTTAGTTTTGCAAACTTATTCAATATATATTTTTGCATAGATTCACGTATATTATTAGCAAATATCATAACCACCAGTGTCGGCCACTATTATTTGCCGCCATCAATCATCCTTGCTAGAAGCTACTGGCGACAGGTTACCACCACCAGCCGCCACAGTTGTTGGCTACTGCGGCCATCAACTGCATAGCCTAGAATTGGCAACTGCCACCATTGGTGGCATCATTTGTTATTAACCACTATAGAAGTTACAAGCACGACAACGCTGCCGTAACTATCACTGCATTTTTGCCATTGACTAATGCCCTCCACGATACTGGCGGCCACCACTTATCACCACCATTAACAACCATCCCCACCTCCAATGTTTTTCTTGTTTATATAAGCTAAATTAGGTTATTTTTTTTCCGTCAACCACATTAAACCCAACTAACCCATTAACTAAATCCATTTCAATCAATTTTACTTTTTCTTGGATTAAGCATGGTTAAGTTTCAATGACACATGAGTTTGTTGGGGTCAGTTTGAAACTCAACCCAGCTTACCGAAGTTGCACCCTATTTTTTTCCGCAAAGAATTGAACCAAGTATGATTGACAAGAATATGTGGCAACCAACCAACAACGATTTAGAAAGGTCACTGTAGCAGCTAATTTCAATTGTGATACTACCTATCAACTCTTGAAAATGGGACCCCATAAAACAAACATTAAAATCGCCTTAATCTATCAAGTTTGCCAAGAGTACAACCAATACTTAGTAGCTAAGCATACCACCAAGCTATTAGCAAAGCAAAGTGCAGATCGATAGGCTATTGATTGAATATATGCAAGAATAAAGTGGAAAACAAAATGAACTTGACATGTTCATTACTTTGCAGGCTTTGAACAACGCATAATGGCTTGCTGTGGTTACGGTGGTCCGCCATTGAACTTTGACAAGCGAATTGATTGTGGTCAAACTAAAATCTTGAATGGAATCCTCGTCACGGCCAGAGGGTGCAATGATAGCTCCAAGTATGTGCACTGGGATGGATACCATTACACATAAGCTTCAAACCGTTATATTTCAGCACAAATACTCTCTGGAGAGTATTTTGTTCCACTCATTGACAGAGCTATATATTGAGATAAAGAGGGGCCTCCGTGATGCCGCCCTTGATCAATAGATCAACTGTAACTTGCCTTTGATAACTACAAAGGTGGTCTAAATCTCATAAGTAGTTTTCAGTTGTAACATCATTTTTCTTCTCTATTCTAAATCTAATGTATTATTTTCGTAAGATATATGAATTTTTATATTCATATTAAAGAGTGATTTTTTCAAATATAGCGTTCATTTGACAATTGTCATTGGGGCTAGACACCGTCGCAAGCCTTGCCACATTTGGAGGGTGCTTTTTGCGATAAACTGGAGAAATGACAAAAGGGGGTCGGCACATATAACTCTTTCGTATTACCTGCGCAACTAACGTCTTGTGCATCTGCTTAGGCTGGTTACAGAGGCCCCTTCCCCTTGACATCTTCTAACCAGGCGTTTAAGCATCCGATACCACATTACAAAATGGACATTAAGGATTCTTTAAGTCATCTTAGATCTAACAAGAACCAACTTTTGATCCATGGCGAGGGAATAATAAGCCTCAGTAAATGTGCCACAGGCTCTAGAATTGAAAATGAGCTTGATTTTTGACCAGTCAGCAGTGTACTTCAAACAAAATTGACACAATTTTCAGGGGAACCAGCATCTGCTTCAGCTGAAGAGCAAGGCATAGCGTGTTTAGCACTGGCAGGTTCGATCTGTTTGTCGAGAAGTTACCGAAGGACGAGAATTAGAATCCAAAACTTTAAATTCTATTGATCCAGTTAAGATTGATGCCCAAACACATATTATGCCTTGCCTTTTTTCCCTTTAAACTTAGTTATTGTGTCGACAAAGAAGGCTAAAGTTACAGCAAACTTGTACACAGTTAACCTCATCTGTATGCCTCGGGCAATCGATAACCACTCATTACTATCTTGTCCGCAAACATCTTGCCAGTCTTCGGCATGACGTGCCAGTGCAGCGTCAAGTTAAATTCTCTACCCCGGAGATTGCTTCCCTGGACGTTGGCAAAGAAGGCATAAGACATTTCACTAAACAGGGGAAAGGCAAGAGGACACAGATAATAAGAAGTTAACTATTCCAGGGAAGGACTTACTTGATCAATGAAGCGGTACTTGTTTGTGGTATGGATCCAGAATTTTGCATGCTCTTTGGCAGGTATAATACCGTCCCACAGGGACACCTGTCAAATTAGATATACTGAAAATCAGTTGCAACAATTTAGGAATTCGTCTGCAGAAACATGGGAGAAGAGACGATGATTTCTTTTCTTTTTCTATGCTTTGTGATAAAAGATCATCCATATGCTGGTAATTAGAAAGAACTGACACAAAAGGCTTTTGAACCTTGTTGGCTTTTGGTTTGCTAGATTAGGTTTTGCCCCTCTCTATTCGAACTAAAGCACAGTAACACACTTCTGCAAACCGACTATAGCAGTAGATCCTCTGTGTTCCTAAGGTAAACAAAGTTTCAAACGAGCCCATTACATCATGATATGCCTAAACCCCATAAACACATCTCCCTAAGTCAGACACCCTACTCCTAACCACCATTTCGTACTACTAGGCTTCATGTGGTGCACACTTATAACCTGTCCTACCAACGTCACTAAAATATTCACGCAATGAGGAGCTCCCTGTAGCATAGATCATATGGCAATGGACAAAATGGTACTTGATAACCTCCAAGTTAACCCCAGTTTATGGTCATTTGCCTTTTCATTTGACAATTTCCTCTGGTTTATGATCACACACAGCACTAAGAAAACATTTCACAGGTTCAAACATTTGATGCACCTCAGAGTATCCACAGTCGAACACTAAGTGTGACAACCTCCCCATCCTCTAACTGCTAGTTATGCATCAGAATGTGCCGCTTTTATTCATTCAGTCATGCTGAGTGCTCTCAACTTTGCCTTCGAGTTTTACCTAACAAAACAACGTAAGGGCCCCATCACATTACCGCTTAAAGCTTTTGCATGAACAATGAAGATGCTCAGCATGATATACGTTTCTATGTACACTCTCCAGCAGCTTAAGTTTTTAAAGCAAATGGACTAGCAAATAGGGTATGAAGGGACTATTACTTAGCAGCTAAAAGAAAATTAACAATTCGATGCAAACTAGCTCACAGCCTTAATAGCGAGAGATTCCTATCACCGGACACCAATACATGGTTTGATGCTTTGTTTAAATAACAAGAAATCATACACCCATTGGGCCTTCATGAAAGTTTATACTCTATTGCCCAGGGCCCCAATTTCCTCACATACACAAATACATGCTCAAAGAGATTGAATTAAATACTCCAAACCAAACAGTCTAACCGTCTAGACTGAATTCTAATTCTGAATTCAAGAAAAAGTCGCACTTCTCTAACATATTTACGAGGAAAGTGGCAATAACTACTTGTATTCGCATTATTACAGAATCACCATTGGGATACGGACTATATCGTCTCAAAATTTATGTTAAATTCAAGCCATCTATACCAAAAGTTTACAAATACCCCAAATATAACACATTGTCATTCTTCAGATTAGGGGGGAAAAAAGAAAACAAATAAGAAAAAAAAACCAAGCCTTGTTTCTATTAGCTGAATTTCTAGAGAACTGGTAGTCTAAGAGTTCAAGTATTACCACCTCATTGGCGCAAAAAATTAATTAACAAAAGCAAGTAAATCTCACTACCACTTCAGGTAGTGGTACTAAGCCTTCTCGAACAGAAGCATTAAACAAAGGGTACAATCTCATGCCATTGTGAGATTTCTTCAAGAGTTACTTGCTTGAAGACACCTTGTATCAGGCTGTAGTCATTTAGCTTCCATAAGTGAGTTAAAAATTATATGAAATCAAGCATACACCTGAAGCGATGAGCTAAGCAAGCGAAACAAGAGTACTACACGTGTATTCTCATTATTGGGCAATAACAACTGGGACGTGGACTCATTTGCATCAAAATCCGTATGCAATTTCCAGCCATCAATACCAAAAGAACGTATATAGCCCAATGAAACAGATTATTACTTATTGATTCCTCCCGTTTGCAATTAGACCCTAATTATGTTGGTGCAATTGCACTCCATATATTTGGTGGGTGGCACTGCATTTTTAGTTGCTTATCATTGACTTTATCTCTCCAGGAAACTTGCATGCGAAGGAGAGTATTTGGGACGATATACATCGTCAGGAAGCTGTGTGGGCTATTTAAACAGACAGGAAACAATAGAATGCTAACGAGGATAGTACAATTAACCATGCAACTGCTGACATTCTGTTTTATCATGAGTGTGTAACAGAAACAGGTTAGCATCATTCTTTAATGAGGCATGTACAAACACATACATATTTATACAAGGAAACAAACGCTAACCTACATCATATATGCAGACAAAAGCAAAAGTGCTTACCTGATTCAGAGAATTTTTTGGGGTTTCATACTCGGCCGCTAAAAATACAAAAACCTGCACATCAAAATCGGATGATAATTAATTATCTGAAGCCGCTTCGGGTTTTATTAAGTATAAGGAAAACAATTTTGCAACCCTTGGTACACGCAGCAGTGTTTCTTGCTCAGGAATTAAACATTTTGACAGCCCAACCCCCCACCCTTTCCTAGACGAATGACTTTTTGAAGAGAACTAAAAGAAGGGATAAATAAGCTAAATTTACTTTGTCCATAGATATTGGTACCTCCAAAGAATTCACTTTTAGTCTTTTACTTCCCAAATACTGAACTATGTTGCTTTGATGTTCTGATTGACCGATAACCTTAAGAAAGTAACCAAATAGCAGAAATAACAAGGACCGCCTCCTATAAGTTATAGAAAAGTGTACAAGACTCCAACAAAAAATCATGGCACTCGAATGTGGTAAAAGCACGGCATTTAGCGAGAAAACATTCAACTTAGATATACTAATAGAAATTCTTCAACCAAGTGCAAAATGAAACAATTCATACACGTGATCCATGTCAAACTAAATTAAGACGGACCATTTCACCTGGCAGTTGCTCCGACATAATAGTGAGGCTAGAGTCTCGAAGCCACTTTATGCAATAAAATTTAAAGGTTAGTTTGCACCACACCCACCACTTACAGCACCAACCGCTAAGTGTCTAAAAACCTTCAATTAGAGCAACTTCACTGCATACATAGGAGACTGGAACTTGCATTGTAAATTAACGCACTTTGTATAATGAGCGAGAATCATAGTAACTTTTTTTTGTATCTTCTCAATATGGCTATTACTCTCAATCTCGTAAGGATGAAGATTTGTTCAGATAAGAAACTTGTTTCTTAGAATGAAAATCATTTCAACAAAAACCTACAATTTTGATAAAACTTCTGAAAAGAGTGGAGCACCATAAGTTCAACCCCTCAATTTTGTCTGATGTTAGCACTTATAAGACATTAATAAGATTATCCCTTTGTGTATACATGCCCCCTTGGGCCTTCTGGTAACGTAATACTTATCAGAAAGAAAATTGTGTCTCTATTTCCTCGAAACATATTCCTTTCCAGTGCTAATTGAGTATTTAACACATCATACAGACTTGGTCTATTTGATGCCCGTCAAAGTGCTGGTAGTGGTTCATTGGGGAAAAACCTCGCATTCGCATTGTCGTGGAATATGGCTGCCACCAATTCCGTTCAGAGATTTTCCAATTGCACCAAGAGATGCTTCCTCCTAAATATACATGTAAAGACAGCATCCATCTATGCCAAGAAAGAGAAAAGCAGAAAGGGGAACCTAGAACAATATATACTTCCAATTAGCAATGTAAAAGAAGTAAAAGAAACAGAAAACTCCATCTTCTTTCTTCATTTTCAGTCTCCGGAACTGCCACCGCTGCCGTTCAAGACCAAAACCTAGCCCTAAGCATTAAGCAACCAAGTCTCAATTACAGCACCACTGTAAAACTCGCACAGATCTGCACAAGTGTGTGCTTGTGCGTATGCCCAAATCTGCACGAGAGAGAGTGTGTGCGTGTGTGCCCTGATCTGTGCATAATTGTGTGCGAGCGTGTGCATAGATCGGTTAAGGGGTGATGTGGGTTGCCTGGATGAATGGTGGTAGGTTTATTGGTGGTGGTTGTGGGTTTTTGTGCTTGTGACCAAAGGACGTGGTGGTGACGGGTGATTGTTTCAGTGGTGGTGATAACTGTACTGCGTTAACTCACTGCGCGGTGGGATGAAGCATAGGGAGTTAGCCCAGTCCTTTGTTCGAATTTACAAAATATGGTATGCTAATGTATATAAAAACATACAAAATACTAACAATGTCATTAACGGAAGGGCATTTGTGTTAAAAATGTTTAAGCTTCTTAACTGACATATAACATTTTCAAAGTCGATGGGGTTAACTAATATTACACCATGACCTCAAGGGGTTGAAGGATATTTTCTGCATCTAAAACTAGTTAATAGCCAATCATGTTGGATTCGACAGGGTCCAATCCAATTAGGTGGCCTCAGTGTTATCAAAAGCGCGCCTAGGCGCAGCTAGGCGCACACAGCGCGCCTCGCCTAGGCCTAGGCGCAGCTAGGCGCACACAGCGCGCCTCGCCTAGGCCTAGGCGCAGCGCGTTCAAGAAGGCGCGCGCCTTGTGCGCCCAGGCGCCCAGGCGCTAGGCGCGAAGCGGCGGTGGAGGCGCCAAGCTAGGCGCACGACTGTGTAGCCGTTCAAGTCAAGAACCCCCAAATCAGTTTCTGATTCGCGACCCAAGACCCAAGCTCTCTCAGTCTCTCACAGTCACCTCGCGACCCAAGACTCAAGCTTTGCTCCATTCGTCGCCGTCGCATCTCCCATCTCTTCCGGCTGTCTGCTCTCCAGTCGCATCTCCCGTCGCCGTCGCATCTGCGACCCAAGACTCTAGTTGCTGCCGCTCTCTCATCTTCCTTTCGCGACCCAAGACTCAAGCTTTGCTCCGTTCGTCGCCGTCGCATCTCCCATCTCTTCCGGCTGTCTGCTCTCCAGTCGCATCTCCCGTCGCCGTCGCCGTCGCATCTGCGACCCAAGACTCTAGTTGCTGCCGCTCTCTCATCTTCCTTTCAATTTGGTTTTGATTGTAGTTTTGGTTTTGATTGTCTGCTGCTCCAATCAACGAAGGAGCTTGGAGGTCGCTTGCTCTTTTGAGGGGAAGAAAGAAAATGAATCTGCAGAGGGGAGAAATAGGAAGAAAATGGGTAAAGACTATAAAATGGGCTTTGTGGCTATTTTGTATTGGGCTTCTATAGTTAATTAGATTAGATTATTAGACTAAGAATGAGTGTATGGTTGGCTTTAAGATTGCATTTTGGGCTTACATAGACATGTCCAACACTAAATACTTATACAAAATATACAAGTCATTCAAGAGCTTGCACTTATAATCTGTTTCATGGTTGAAAAGGCTTAGTTTTTGTTAATTGTCATGTTCTTAATTTTTTTACGTAATTTTATTGTTTTAATGCACTATTACTTATATATTTTTTTATTAATTTTATTTTTGCGCCTAGCTTCGAAAAGGCGCGCGCCTGCGCCTTGCGCCTAGGCTCCAGGGACCTTTTGCGCCTTAGGTGCGCCTGCGCCTTTAATAACACTGGGTGGCCTAACGGGTCATACTAATGTTGACTATTATTTAACTTGGACATTAATTAATTAATTAAATTGGCTAAACAACATTATGGGCCTATTTAATTTTAGCATCCAATACACTAATTATTTATGGTGTATAAGAGGCTTATAAACCCTAATATCTTAACTTTGATGGACGGTTGAGATTTAGCAAGACTAGGGTTGATCTCACTACTCTCTCCATATAAATATCTCTTTTGTTGGAGGCTAGGGCATCATAATCTTTTGCAACCTTTTTGCATCCAAGACTAATAAAAAAATACACAACTCTATTCCATCATCAAGAATACAGAAGAGTAGTGAAAATCAATACCAAAGGGGTCACGTTCGCTTCTGCATCTTCGCATTCTTTCATCATAGGAATAAAGCTTTTGGTAATCTATGGCTTCCTTCAATTTCGGTGAGTTCGAAACCCTATTGTTCTCATGTATATGCTATTGTAAGATTGTAAATGTCTTGATTATGAGGTCGGGATGAATGCTATAATCTAAGAAATCAACCATTAGTGAGCATGGTTTTTAGTTCAATCATATTAAACTAGTTGACAAATGGAGAGGAGGGGGAGGGAGAGAGGGGGGGAGCAGAGATGTTTGAGACAATTATTTGCATCCTTAGAGCACTTTATCTATCACACAGAACAACGTCAAAATCAAATAAAATGTAGAAATGGTATGAAGATTGCATGAAAATCAAGCCGCAGGCATCCAGCGGTATAAGATAATACTAACAATACAAGGAGCAATGTGTAAATAGATGCCAAGTAGAACATAGTAAGCTGTAAACAGTCCGACCTGCTTTGTGTTCCATGTAAATAATGACTCCAAGTTTGCTGATACATTCAATGTCATGCTGACCTGCATATAGCATAAAAGCCATAATATCACATACTACGCAAGAACTTATCTCTGAGAAATTAAAATATGTATGTAAGTGCCAAAAGTATTAGACCCATGATACTTTCTTCACGAGGGAGGCTGGCATGGAAGGGACAACTTCTTCATCTTCAACAATAATTGAAATAGCTAAGTTCCTTATATTTTTGTATATCCGAAAAAGACGAATTTTCTTGCTCAAATATTATGCTATGCCCACAAGAGTGAAGTTGCTGGACCAAATCTATATAACTAGGAAGTTCTACTTGGTCATGCTTCTCATTTATTTCAACGCTAAAAGCAAAAAACATGTTCATACACATGCAAACTGGGGTCAAACACTTCACAGTTTCAATCTCCAAAAGTTACTTCAGGTATCTCCAACCTCTGGTTCGTTTCTCATGTGTTCGGGTAGGAGTCAATGAATATTGTGTTCACTTTTTTTCATTGCCCAGGTGATAATACAGCAAGACCCTTAATAATGCCCAGTCGTATTAGTTACAAAAGAGGCAATGATGGGATCTAGAACATGGATGTACACATGTATACTGGAAATCATAAGTGGAAACTGTTCCAACAAGAGTCAGCAATCTCACAGTTCAATATGCACACAAGAACATTTTCAAGTGTGTTCAAATCAAGCATCCTATTGTATTTGACTAGCCTCATTATATACCAATACCATCAAAGGAACTGACCATGAATACTAATCACCAGAAAATTGATATACTTAGGAAAATAATCCCTATGTATCACTAGATTCCCCCAATTGGCTTTCTTTGCGAATTCCTAGGATAGACTTAGTACATGTAAACATCGACTCCGCTAGTTGCTTTTACCCTGGTTTGACTTGCCAAGTGATACTTAATTAATTTACGATTGCTATTTGAGTTCAATCCAACGTTTACATGTACCATACCTATCCTAAGATTTAGCAAAAACTCAAAGGGGGAAGTCCAATGAACCTGAAGAGAGTTATAGGTTTAAAACCCAGTCTAAAAGACATCGACCTGGGTTCCACTTAACCAAGTAGATCCACTTAAAGATTGAATCTTTCCACCACAAAACATCACACTATTGCAAATTAGCATTCCGCGTCCGAAAAAACATCGAACAAACCGTAAACACTCAAACAACAACAACAACCCTCAGTCTTTGAAAATCACAAAAGGAATCAGCACCTCATCGTCTCCATCTAGCTTCTTCTGGAACCAATTGATGTTCAACACCTATAAAGCGACCAAGAACAAAAACCAAATTGCGACCATCAAATATTAGGGTTTTGAACAACCGGGTGAGCTGATTTTAGAAAGAGGGAGAGAGAGAAATGGACCTGGACTTGGGAGGTGGGAGAGGGAGAGTTGAGATTGTCGGAAAGAGAGGCCATGGCGCACATAAGCGCCAGTATCGTCACGGCGAACGTTATCAAAGCGTTTGCCCTGTACCCGAACGAATGCATCTTCTCTTCTTCTTCAACAGCTTTGCAGAATCTCAGTCGACCTGCCTGCACTATACAAATTGCGATAATGCTTATAGCCAATCGGCTTTTTATGGGCTAAATTCTTTCCTATTTCAAGCAGTAGACTAGTGTTTGCAGTTTGGTTAGAGGTTGACGGTCGCCATATGGTCAAAGGGTTTGCACTCTGTGTTTGTGTTTAAGCCAGACGCCAATGTATATATGATTTTTGTCAGCGTACAGTTTTAGAAGCCGGTGGTACAATCATCTTAAAAAATCAAAATTCAAACAACTATTGCTAACCTTTTTTCAGAGTTGATATTTTACGCTAATTTCTTTTAGTTGCTATATGAGTTTTAATTTTGTGTCTGAAGACTAAAAATGCCTCGTAAATTGTTGTTTAAAGGTGTTTTTTTGCTAATATTACAATCACATCGTAAAGTAATTGACGACGACGATGACACTAGCGATTACAATTGTGGTTACGATTATCGTGAATGCAACTTAATGCTCCAAAAGGTAGACCAAACATGATTGTGATGAACTTTTAGTAACCTTTCACAAGTCAAATCTCGAAGTTTAGTTTCCAAAAGTAAGCATAAAAGAAGAATCAAGGTGTTTGTAAGACTAATTTATTTCAGAAAATACCTCGTATATTTTTTTGGGTCAAACGCTAAGAATATACATACAAACAAAGTTTACATTACAGGAACCTGCCGGGGCATAACTCCACTGTACATATCAAAAAGCAAAAGGGGAGTTATGCAATCCAGAGGGTGGACAAACGTAATAGATACAAAAGTGTTGAGGCTGGCAGTCTTAACTAACATATATATCTGCCACTAGGTTAGCCTCGTGATAGCAAAAGACCAACTGTACAGAGGTGGCCTGATTATAACCTCGTATATTTGTTAAAAAGTTAGTAGTAAAAAAGCATACAAGAGGATGTTCAAATCGATTTTCTAAAACATTAAACTGAGCAACCAAAACTTGTACAGTCCTATGTCAGTAAATATGTTTTTTTTTTTTTTTGGTACAAACAGTAGATATGTGCTCCCGTGAAGTTCTTCTGCATGATTGTATGTACGAAGTGGGGTAATTGCAAAAAGATTTATTGCCAAAACTTACTATCCATCTTCCTGAGTTTCCGACAACAATAGATCGATCCTAACATATGATTCCGGCTACTAGAGTTCAATCACTTGAACACTAAACCTAAGATCTAAAGTTGAAACTGTCACAACTGGTCTCCCTTAACAACAATGAAGATGTAAACCCTAGCCTTGATGACACCAGATCAAATTGTAACAAATTGTCTTCCAATTGATAGCCTCCAATTACTATTGAAGACCCTGCATTCAACCCTCCGTCCAAAAACCCTAGGCATGCAACACCATCCGCCACCGGCACCATTGCATTAGTCTCAAAGATCCTCCAAAAAACTTGTTCGTCCTGCAAGATAAAATCTATAACCGGAAAACCCGGCCTAATTACATCTCCATTATTCACTTTTGTACTGAAACAAATCTTGAACGGCGCTACTCCTGTCACTCTAGTAGCATTCGCAGCCATGGCATCATTAATGAAAACCCTAGTCAGAGAGTTATACACTGAACTTTCTAATGTAGTAAAAGGAGTGATGGTACTGATCTTTGTTCCTCCCCTGCCTAATGATGAATTTAAGGGTACCTGTTTTCCATTCACTTCAATCGAACTGACGGTTATATAGTAGTCATGTGAATGAAGAGGCTCGTTGGTGAAGTTTCTTGAAGGGTTTTCAGGCCTTAATTCAAGGGGAGTGTAGGTAAGTATTTTAGAAACATCAATACCAGGAAAAAGGGCATAAGGTCCATCTCCAAAGAAGATCACCCCACTAGTATTCGTCGAGGGAGACAGACAAATGGCAAATTTTCGCGTGAAGTTAAATTCTCTCGCGAGCTGTGCTGGCAACCCGATTCGGCTATGGCCAAAACCAGCCACTCCTTTTGCTCCCCCAGCAAGTCCTTGTGCAAGAGAATTTGGTGCATACAGGAAGATAAATCGAGGGACGGACACTATAGAGGTAGGGCTTAGTCCATCTGTAGCTTGCAGAGTTAGAACATCTTCACTCAGACTCCCAATTGAAACTTTACTTGTGAAGGCATTTGTGGATAAGAGAATGCATCTGTTGTACCTACTGCATTGGGATGTGTACTTATTGTCGCTTTGGGCTGATGAGCATAGAGATGAGCGGCAATCCACGGAGCGATAAGAGGAAGATTTGTAGCTAGTGTTACTAGAACTAATCCATAGAAAAGGGCCACCGAGGTCCACGACGACATTTACAGGTGCGAGAGGGGTTCTTTGGGTCACAGTGGTTACATATTGGAGAGAGGCATGCTTTGAGATAGGGAGAACAAGTGCATTGGGTTGTGAAGGAATTGTGGAGAAGGTAAGAGGAAGTTGAAAGAAGAGCAACAGAGAGAGTATACATGTTTGAGAGGAAGCCATGGTAGAAGAGGAAAGGGATTTGGAAGGGTATAGAAACTAGAAAGGGAGAACTTGACTAAGGATGGAAGATGGTACTTGTGGCTTTTCACTGTTGATGTCGGCAATGGAAGGTAAAATGTGAATGGATGGTAGCTGGAGTGGTACAGTGGGCTACAGATAAGATAACCAGGATCTAACCTTCAAATGTGAAATGGTCCAGAAATTTGTCACATGCATCCTCTGAGGTATCTATGTATACGTGTGTAACTGGCAATGCATGTTGGGCTTCCCTATTCACCCAAATCATTTTCTTTTCGTTTCTTTTCTTTTTGGGTAGTAAGTTGTGGATTGCAGAACTATAGATGATTTTTCCAGAAGTAAAGTTGATTTCCTTATGTAGGATTTGCATTAGTAAGTGAGAGGCATGTGTGTCGTCCTTAGCTTAATAGTTCAGATGCAACTTGCAATTTTAACCCTCCATTGTTCACAAATCTGTAATTCAAACCTAGTACCACAGCCTACGGGCCCGTACGTTTACGATATCCCTTTTCTGTTTTCATTTTCTGTTTTCGTTTTCATAATTTTCGTATTCAGATAGAAAATTCATTCTTGTACTTTTATTATTTTCACAAAAAAATTTAGTTACTTTTTCTGTCGGATTTGCGTACTTATATCATTTTCATTTTCACTTTTGTATTGGTATCCTATTATTTATAATATACATACCCTACGAGCCCCACACCCTCCCCGTCCCCCCACTCTCTACCCCTGTCCCCCCACTCTTCCCCCACTCTCTGCCCTTTCCAACAATCTTCCCCATCTATCGCCGCCCAAAGATTTGCGACTTTCATGGCTTCCGATTAAACGCAGGGGCTTCAAGATGGGCGATTGCCATGGGTTCCAGATGAACGCAAGACTTCAAGATGGACCACTGCCATGGCTTCCACCGCCCCAAGAGGTGGTGGTCTAAATGACGATAAACGAAGCGATTGGAGAAGATCTTTCTCTTCACCTACCGGATCTCTCTTTTTTTGTTTGAAATGGTGTTACGGTGGTTTAATTGGCCATCGTGGGTTGCGATTGGAGAAGAAATTGCAACGATGGTCGGTGGTTTATGGTGGTTGTGTGACGTAGTGGCGGTTTATGGTGGCTGTGTGCCATCGCTATGTCGTTAACCGTGCCCGATCTGGTGCAATGGTGGTTATGGTGGCTGTGAGGCGACGAAATGGCCGGAGGAGATGAGGTTTGAGTGTTGAGTGATGGGCATGGTGGCTGTGGTGTGATTCTTTGTGGTGGTTCCGTGACAGCTCTGGATAAATCTGGGTGGTGCCGTGGTGGTGCTAGGGGAGAGAGAGAGGGAGGGAGCAGGATCTGTTGTGTCAGATCGGGGGAAGACTTTTTTGGGTTTTTTCTGACATTGAGTTCAATTTTTCGGAAAAAGGTGAAAACACCTCTGGGCTGTTTTCATTTTTTTGGCTACTGTTTGGATTTTTTATCCAAAATGAAACTGAAAACAATAAAAGTACACAAAAAAAGACATCTTTTTCATCATCATTGCTAAAAACGAAAACAAAATTAGGTAAACGTACGGGGCCTACATTTCTCATCAATGCGAGAGTCGAGAGTTACGTAGTGAAGAATCGTTTGTCTTCTAAAGGATGTCAACGTCAATCTCGCACTCAAACAGAGGCAAAATCAAACGTGCGCAGTGCACGAATTCTCTAATGATAGAAGTCATAGCGAAGTTATATACTAACTTTGTTGTAAGCCGCACATTAGAAAAACCTGGAACCCGTTGCTTGGATGAAGGCATTTTCCTATGTGACTACGAAGGGACTCCGTTTACAGCTGACCGAACTCAAGTTGTCTAAGAAGCAAGCTTTTACTCTGGCGCCAGGCACACGAAGGGTCATGATTTGTTTGTTGCCCTATAGCTCTATGCCATGCTTTGGACCGAAACAAAACTTTGGTTTTGATATCCAAATTGAGTATAATTCTCATCTTTCTTTCGTTTTTATGGGGAGTAATAAATAGGTCTTATATACATCTACTTTCTCTTTAGTAAATAGCTAGTTCTCATATGACATAGCTAAAATCACTTCACCTATAACAGTATGGTGTCTGGCGCAATTGGTCAACATTGGTCTTACTCCCAGTTAGGGATTGATCCTATCTTTAAATTAGAGTCACTAGAATGTTTTGTCTTACCATCCATGGTCCGCAGGCTGAAGTCTAAACCGTAGTCCTAATTGTGTTAATGTTACGTTCCAATACCTATGCTTATATAGAGAAACCTCCAGGTATATGTACACAGAAAATCATGCACAAAAATCTTTGCTTTCGGCTCTAACTAGAGCAGAGTTTCCCCACCGGCTCGGCCACCGATCACTTTTATTTATTTAGCGTTACTAAATAAAAGTCACTAAAAATATGTAGAGACGATTGATTTTCGCTATAAAAGAGGTAGGAGGAAGATTCTTCCAATTGGGGTAGTAGCCAAATTTTTTTCCTTTGCAGGCCTTGATAGTAACATAAAACCATTACAACACTTTGGTTTGCTTTCCAACTTAATTTGAATCAATTAAGACAATATATCTGAATTTACAAAATCACAAATGCAATTTCTTAAAAGTAATGAACCACCAACTGAAAGATCCGGCCATGCAGTCGAACGAGTTTAAAGGTAACGTACCTTGATAATAGAACCCCCAAGACCGTTTCTATCACAAAAGATAAGAAAATCAAAGAGAAGGACGAAGAAACAGACACCACTTTTACAGTTTTTTGCAATAATTCCAAGCCGAAGAACACGATCCTAGGCCACCCAGAACAAACATGGCGGTTTATTTCAAAGTACTAAACAAGTAACGGAAAAAAGAAAAATAAGAGAAACACAACACTTGTGCCCAAGATCCTGGCTGTCAACCGGAAGTGAAGTTGAAATTAGCACAGTTTGTACGTCGAAACAGCAGCGAAGAGCTAAAGCCAAGCCGAGACCTTGCCAGATCAAACTGAAGCAGATTGTCCTCCAACTGGAGCGAACCTATCACGACCGAAGCCCTAGGGTTCACCCCTCCATCCACGAACCCCAAGCAAGACACGCCCGGTCGCGCCTGCACCATAGAGTTTGCACCGAAAATCCTCCAGTACGTTGCATTTCGGCTGTACACAGCAAGATCAATGGCGGGAACTCCTGGCCCTACTCGCGTACTTGTTAGGTTCTTCGAGTTGAAGCACAGCCCAAAAGGTGGCACAGGGTTCACCCTAGGGACACCCGAAAGCTGGTTTGCGAAAAGACCAGTGAAGGACTTGAAAATCGAGTGCTCTAGAAGCGTGTAAGGCGCAGTTGTACTTATGATGGTTTTGCCAAGAACTTGTTCGCCTCGCGAGGATGTGTTGAACGGGACAGGCTTGTTATTTATCCTGATTGATTTGAGCCGAATGGTGTACGCCCCTTCTGGACTGATGGTCAGTGGTGTATATCCTATCGGGACGGATACTTCCACGCCTGGAAGAAGTTTGTAGGGCGGGTTCCCGAAGAAGATGACTCCGTATCTTGTATCTGAGGAAGTGAGACACAAGGCGAATTGCTGCTTGAACCCGAATTGCGAAGATAGTTGCCTAGGTAAGGCCACGGGAGTGTCGCCTAGCCCTGCTACTCCTTGAACATTATTTGGTAGCGGCCCTTGTAACAAGGAAGAAGGTGCACACGCAAAAATGAACTGAGGGACTTGCACCCCTGGGCCAGAGTACGAGCCTTGGGTCGATTGGATGGAAAGAACATCTTGGGCTAGCTCGCCAATGGCGTTACGGTGGGTTATAGGGTTCACGATCATGACACCACAGGTGTCGTTGTGACAACCTGGCCTGGGCGAGGAGGTGCTTTTGTGGCAGTAGTGAGTACCGGCTCTAGAGCATTGAGTGGAGTGGCATATAGGAGCGCGATAGGTCGTTGACAAGTAGTTCTGGTCGCAGTTAGACCATAAGAATCGTCCGTTTAGGTCAACAAGAAAAGGTAACGATTGTAGCGGAGTTCTCTTGAAGATGTGGGTTACGTGAAGATTTGTGGCGGTATCCTTGTGCACGGGCAAGACGAGCGTGTTAGGCTTGAAGGCCGCTCGAGCATGGGATTCAGAGCTGACGGTAAGTATACAGAGTGAGAAGATAATGAGAAGAAAATGGAGGGTTGAAGAATTCAAAGCCATTGGAGATGCAGAGAAGAGAGGTTTGCAAGGTGAAGTGGTGTGTGACAATGTGACAATTTATATATGGTGTGGCAAGTTTTGGTCCTTTTGATGGGTGGAGACGGTTTCTGTTTGTCATTGTTCATGAGAACGTTTAGGTTTTTTGTTTTGCTACTTCGTGTGTGACGCTTCAGTTGGGTGTCCACATGCCTGTTTTAACATGTAAGGCTAACAGGGTGTTGATGATCATCTTCACATAAGAGAACAAATGGAGTGGGTGAGTGTTTTGAACTTTAAAGGCACCTGGGCGGTCGGGATAAACTTCACAAAGCTATCCTGTTCATCGATCTATCTGAGCTCACCACCATGGGCTAGTCAGGGTCACCGGCCATGAATTTCAGCCAGTGCTTTGTACGTACCGTTAGACATTAGCAGTTACATAAACAAGTTAAGCTTTAGGGGTTCAAGTTATTCTACCATTCCAAGGAAAGCATAGTGTGGAATCTGGATATCGTCTCATCGAGCACCATTTCCTTTCCTTTAGATAGAAAGGTGTGGATCAAGTCATACACTAGGCCTTGTACTAGTAGACTACTATGGAGAGACTAAGCTCATATTTCAGCAATTGGACTCTCTTGTACTGTGATTAGTAAGAGAGTCCGTCTAGGATTAGGATCCCTACGTCGTTACGTTCCGTCTAGGATTAGGCGCAATTGGACTGCTTCTTTGGTGCAACTCAATACTGAGAATATTCTACAGCTCCAGCATATAGTGATAATTAATCGTTGCTATATATTGTTAATAACATTTTTATAAATGTTTTTATCAACAATTTTTAATCATACTTTTTAACATCGTTACTTAAAAGTCACTTAACAAATATAGCGACCATCGTTTGTTTATTAATAGAAAGTTGGGCCATTCTTACCACCGGAACTGCCGCCAATATTTTTTCTTAACATTTTCGAAAGGATGGCAGGACAGAGATGTAACAGTTAAAACACGTTGCGACTAGGTCAAAGTGAAGCCCTTTTAGTCAGCAAAGCTATGGGCTGAATTTGTTACAAAATCCGGTTAGGATCTAGATATGGGGCGCCCATGCTTGCCCCGACCCAAACCCAACTCTTTTTCTACATAAGGACTTATCATATTTCTACCTCAAAAATATAAATACAATTTCACAGTGGTTATTACCCAATCGCGAGAGCTACCAAGAAAGAGATTTAAAGGATTCCTTGTCTACACGATTTCTCAACTTATGTGATATAAAATGTAAATCAATATCCGTATTTTTTCTCACGATTAGTTCTAGCGTCCTTTCGGCAATAAAATTTGAGTTTTCTGTGCAATTATCCAAACTGAATATTTAACTTTAAACATTTTCTAAAAAAATTATTATTGTTTCAAAAATTTTGAGAAGTCAAAAGTACTCGACTTTTGACCAATTCGAGACCATTGTTTGGTTTTGGTTTTTCGAAAAGATAAACAGTAAAACACAAGATATAAAAGGGTAAGTTTCACTTACCTCCCTCAGTTCAAAAATACACTCGTGACGCCTCACATTTGCAAAATTACACTCACACCCCAGCCTTGCCTTCTAATATCATTAGGGCTAAAACCAATGAGAAAAGGGGGTTAACTTCACTCAATACCCCCTCAGTTTATGGCAGATTGTCTCGATACACCTTGCATTTGCGTAATTGCACTCGATCACACCCCCACCTTGGACGTTAATAAGAAAATGAGTCATCTAACCCCTTGAATTTGAATAGAAAATGGAAGAAAAAAAAGGTAGTTCATCAAAGGAGATCCAGAAAGTCTAACCGGAGGATGCCAAAAAATTATAAAAAAAATTGATAGCTTCCATAAAAGAATTCGCGTCACTATTAGATACCTTAAATACAAAATAAATTGCTCAATTTGACTACTAATCGTACAAATTCACTATTCATAGTGATTTATTTAATTTGGTAAGATTAGTTGATAACAAATTACTAATCTTGCATAAAAGAAATTAACTCTTATTATATATATGTATTAATAATATGATTATTAATTGTATAAGGACAAT
Source organism: Escallonia rubra (assembly GCA_033065855.1). Classification (NCBI taxonomy): domain Eukaryota; kingdom Viridiplantae; phylum Streptophyta; class Magnoliopsida; order Escalloniales; family Escalloniaceae; genus Escallonia; species Escallonia rubra. Next base: position 25,366 of record JAVXUO010001269.1, read on the forward strand.
AGTCACGAATAAGTTAAAATACTACAAGAATTTAAAAGAACTAACTTTGATCTATTCATATTTTTTTCGTAACCTGGAGATTTAGAATTTGAAAGAATGAAGATGAACAAGAGAATAAGAAAGACAAAGAATATGACAGCCGGTGACACAAAAAGTAAAAAACAAAATAAAATAAAATAAAATCATAATAATACATTAATGTTACTACAATATAATGGCAGTTTCGTAAATATTTTAAACGGATTACCCATTACTTAAAACAATTAAACACAAATTTCAAAACTTTGGGGGGTGTCGTGCCGCAGTCATACTGTTGTTCCGCCCCATGATTAGGTTTCTAATTTCTATAAGATTTCGAGAATTTTTTGTGTGAAAATTCATTAAAGGGCACCTAAACTAATATCTGATCTGAAGGGTGGTCGACTGGTTCAGAAGTGGTACTGAGTAGTGAGTACGAGGGAAATAGTGTTCCTTAGTTCCAAGTTTCAAAATTAAAATCAGGATTACAACAGCAATTTGTAATTTGCCTTTCCCTTTTGTTTCCTTCTTTGTGAACAACTTTTGACATGGAGTCTGGACAAAGACACACCAGTTGCAGAATGCCCGTTGGGAGTGTTTCTTTTTGGGCTGTGTGCTAGCTGGAAAGTGATATCTTCGGAGCCATGCCTGCCTACCTTGGATCTCTTCAGGCCTTGGCCCGTACTTAGCTCTCGTTCTAAAACTGAGTACGGTCGGAATCCCGCATATGAGCAAACCATCTTCGTTCTAAGTACTTTTGACTGAATACAGAAACAAGTTACAATTTTTACATTTCGAAAGTGCATTTCAGAGCTCTCAAAAGCAACGCTAAGAAGGCTCACACCACATGCATTCATCAAATCGTGCAGTGAACTTGTGCACCAAATACATTAGGTGCTTACATTACACGTTTGGTTATAGAATAAAAAGATATCAGAAGGTAGAGTTTTGTAAAAAAGGATAAACTTAAATACATGATATGGAAATGCAAACAAAACTAAAAAAGTATGGAAGATTCAAACGATACATAAGAGGAGGCCAGCCAATTTTCTCAAACTTTGGCACATGTGTACTGTTTCTTCCCCTCTTTGACCCAACAAGACAGCCAATCAATCGCATCATTATTGTTTTCTATAAACATATATATCTAGTTTTCTTCATCTCTAGTCTCTCCTAGGCCTTTGATTCATCTGCACATGGCAGCGACTCGGAGCAGAGCCTCTTCAATTTCGATAAAATCTCATCGAAACACCGAATTCCTATGCACAACTATTCCTTGCCTCACATGGAAGTTATAAGAAATTGACACTGCAATGAACAAGGAATCTTCTTTTGCAGTAGGTTCTCTCTGAAGCTTTGTCCCTATTGGCACTGGCCTTCTCATTGCAGCTTTTGAGGGATAAAGTCCCAACACACTGCATCATGAATGTCCATGCATACCAAGTATGGACCGACACATGAAACAATCATTTGCAGAAAGCATGATCCCCTTGAAGGAATTCACTGCTGGAAACACAGAAGACATCAAAACACAAACCTGCACTAGGGTTGGAAACAGGTGATATGGTCAAGATCCCTTCCAAATCAGTAGTAAATTACGTCAAAGCTTAAGTCAAAAGTATACTTCGTAACTACGCCTATAATGAATAGAGTAACATATTACTATGACCATTCCCTTCCAAAGTTCAATCCCAACCAACGGGACAATATAGAAACCAGAAGGAAATAGGAAAATAGCTTCCATGTAACATAAGCACAAGATATGCTCCACCTCACACTCTGTGTAAGACTAAACCAACAAGCACAAAATTGCACATATCCAACATAACAGACTACAATCTGGGAAAAACTTGCTGCCACTTTACATGATACTACAGCTGTCAGTGTTCTCATCACTGAACATGTGGGTGATGTGATCGCCAGCCGGGGGCGCCATTTGTGGCCCGTAGCTCATAGCCGGCTGCGGCCGCCCGTACATCATCGGTTGGTACATTCCGGTTCCATTCATCGCCCGCTGCTGGTTCATCATCATCGCCGCCATGTACTGTTGTTGGTTATAAGGGTTAGCCTGCCCTACCCCTTGGTAATACCCCCCGGCATTCATCGCAGGAGCTGCAGGTAGTCCTTGCACTGCCGGCATATTCCCCATTTGTCCCATTGGATAGTTACCCATCTGACCCATCGGGTAGTTCCCCATCTGACTCATTGGGTAATTACCCATCTGGCCCATGTTCCTACCACCAGCCCCATGGTGATCCATATCATGGAACCCATTCTGCATATTGCTCATCAGATGGCTCCCATCAATTTTCCCTCCCCCCTGCTTACCCCAGTTACCACTGTTGTCCCTACCACCAACACCGCCATTATTGACACCTTTAATACTTCCTCCACCATTTTTACCTTCTCCTAGGAAACCCCCACCATTTTTACCTCCTCCACCTCCATTTTTACCCTCTCCCATGAAACCCCCACCATTTTTACCTCCTCCACCTCCATTTTTACCCTCTCCCATGAACCCCCCACCATTTTTACCTCCACCAGTTTTACTCTCTCCTTGGTATCCTCCACCATTTTTACCTCCCCCCTTTTTACCGCCCCCACCCCCCTTTTTACCCCCTCCTGGGAATTCCCCACCGTTTTTACTACCTCCACCCTTATTTTTACCCTCACCATTTTTACCAGCCCCACTACTACTTTTACCAAATCCTAGAAAACTCCGAATTTTCATAACACCTCCACCCCCTTGTTTTTTATTTTCTCCCTTGTTTTTCCCGGTACCAGCATCATTACCATCCTTTTTCCCTCCCTTGCCATTCTTACCATCACTTTTTCCACCCGAACCCTTCATCTGTACTGGAAATTCAAAGACATCTCCTTTCTTGGAATTCCCACCATTATTACCACCACCTTTTCCTTTCCCATTCATCATCATTCCATTAGGCCCATGGCCACCGCCCATAAATGGTGCCATCTTGGTGGGTTTGTGATGGAGACCATCAAAACCATCATCATAATCATCATCATCAAAATCATCGTCATCATCAGAACCATAATCATCATCAAATTCATCATCAAACTCACCGTCGTCATCATCAAAATCGTCAGCCAAATTGAACTTAACAGATTTCTGCTCTTTGGAGGGCAGCTTCAGATCTTTAGACCCTTTGACATGCTGTTGCATTTGCTGAAAATGGGCTTGAGGGCCGCCCTTTTGTTGGTCTTTCCCACCCTTCTGAGATTTGTTGTTGTCTTTCCCACCTTTTGCAAAATCAATTTGCATATTCTTGAATTGGTTATTCTGATGGTTTGGAGCTTTCTGTGCACCCCAGAGCTCTGCATGTTTTCCTGACTTCACAAGCTTCTTTATAAGTGTTGCTGGATCAACGTTTCCGGCCACTGTCACTTTTCCCTGTTCTACGTCTATATGGGTAGAATACACCCCTATCCAAAATCAAAAAACGAAAAAGCAAAATCAATACCCAAGAGAACAGGATGAGTAAAATAATATGAAATGTAAAAAAAATCATAGTTTGCTTAAATTATACTCCACTTAAAAAGATGTTCATATCCGTCTCATTATTATATGATAGAAGGGGTTCCTAATGCATAACACTCACGCCAATACTACAAATCTGAGAGGGTTAGCTACCGCAGCTTTAAGCTTGCTATGGCAGAGGCTCTATCTGCTTCTATACCCCTGACCTACATGTCACAGTGGAGCAACCTGCGTTTCTCCAAGGATCTCATAACATAATGAGGAGAAAAACGTCACGTACTGAAAGAGAGACACCGTTTTATGCATAAATCTTCACTGAGCTTATAAATTTAACTTCTTCAGAGCAAGTCCTACTCAATCTCTGAAGTAAAGTTGTCAGAAAATTAAGGAGTCTTTACCTTCAATCTTCTGCAGGGATTTCTTCACTTTCTGTTTACATCCATCACAGTGTATGTTTACTCTAAGAACACAACTCTGCAAGAAATTTAAAGAGGATTACAAACAAGAAACCTTAAATTCAGGAAAGGATAAGGAAGACAGCAAGAACCCAAAAAGAACCTAAATCTTGTGTGGACAAAGGAGGTACCTGAAGCTTCATCAAGTCTTGCTTATTCATCCTGTTTTGCTACAGGAAACTATGAAGAAAATAGATATGAGATCTGGTTTTGGAGAGGGTAAAGGAAGATAAGAAACACTTAAAAAGGGTTCTGGTACTTCTTTGCTGGGTTCTTTCAACTAAAAAGATCTAAGTGAATAGTTAGTTCAGCTTCAGTATCTTATATTAGCAGAGAAGAAGAGGCTACAAGGCAATGAATTCAGAGAACAGAGAGGGGGAGTGAGGCAGCAAAAAGTGGTTGCCAAAGCATTTAAAACAATCCTATTTCACTGCTATTTTTTAAAGGTTTCCCCCCTCCATCTAAGGCTTGTATCCTGTTTTAAATAGAGAGAGAGAGAATCAAGCAAATGGGCAATGTCACAAGATACATGCAATAAACAATTAAATCTGGTTGGCTTGATAAGAGTAGCAGCTGGATATTAACTTTACATATAAGGTACTACAGTGCTAACTACATGATTAGAGCAAAACCTGACAATTAGAGTGCACTCTTTTCGTATTGACGTATTGACCTAATATGGACACTGCAATAATTAGTTTAATGGAATGGACTATCCTACAAAAGAGCTCGACATATTTAATTATGTCGTTTTCGTTTATCTTACATCGCGTTCTTACAATTAAGAAAGAGTGCAGTATTTTACAGCAACACATAATTTTTTATCTGCTACAAGCGACGCATGTTACCGCGAAAGTTATTATTGAAAGTCACATTTACGTTGAGAATCTATTACTCGTGGGCCGTTCATGTCTCAAAATTATGACTTGGATCCAAAACTGTAGCACTGGAAAAAAAATTATGCAGAAGAGTCGAGTGATGTTGACAAAATTTTATTGTTATACCTTAAAAAAGAAAGGCCTATCAATCCCCAACTAGGGGGTGCATGTGCTAGGTTTAATTGAGACCTAAAGAAAGGGTAGTCAATATTCCTTACTTGACCCAATTATTAAAGTGGGTAACCATAGTTTCTTACACAGGGACATGGCTTAGGACTGAGGTTGTACACGAGATTTACATTGACGAGATAGATGGCACAGGCACAGGCACAGGCACAGTTCATTTAATATGGTGTGTAAGTAAGGCACAGTCCACTGCAGCACTGCTCTTGGCGCCTGTCCGTCCACCTCGCCTTCCCCCTCTCCCTCCTATTAAAGTAGGTTATATACTCCAACGTCCTGCGCATCCTGTATCCTGCTGTCCCAAGCCAATGTAGGTATTTTTACATATTTATCATTTTTATACTTTTTTATTATATTTTTCTCTTCACATTGAAATTTTTATCAACTCATTTTCTCTCTTCTGACCCACTTTTTTATATTTTGTATTCATTTATCTCTCCACATTTAACACTTTATTAACTCATTTTCTCTTTCATGTCTCACTTTCTTCCCTTCCTCCCTCTAAAGGGTAGAATGAAAAACACATAATTTCTTACTTAAATCCTTAATCTGCGTGCAAAAATCGTTGATCAAATTATGTGGGACGGAAGGAGTATTAGTTCCGACCGATGTTATTGAGCAAAAAGTATTTGACGTGATAGCAAGAGAGAATAAGAGAAGACATAAAATTATTTTTATATTGTATTAACGATCTTAAAAATTCTGGATCAATGATCTCGAACACACAATATGTTTTACGGTCTTACGTACTACTATAATTCAAGAATCGTTCGATTAAGAAATTTGGATGCCACTCCGAGGGTGGAGTGGACTGGGGGTGGGCGGATGCGTAGGTCGTTGGCGTCGCCCTTTGTTATTGGTTTTTGTTTTCCTCTTTTAGCAGCTGGCGTGTGGTAGTTGCGGTGGATGAAAATGGATTTGTAGTGACGAGAATTCCTTTGTTTGGATGACTGGTCTTCCATAAATTGATAGGTTGATGGGTTAATCTGTTTCGTGCGGCGGCTTCAGAGTTAATAATATTATTGTAATAATAGTCATGAATTGTCATGATTTCTGTATTTACTTTTCTTGCTGCACTTGTAAAGTCAAAATGGCTCAATGAAAACCTTGTAACTTCTACATTATCAATGTCACTCCCTCGTTTATCAAAAAAAAAATTGGTGAATTTAACGCTACCTCCATCTGAAGTTAGTAGCACTTCCTTCGTCTCGAGACAAGTATGGTTCATGTGAAAGAAGTCGAAATGGATAGCTATTAAATTTTGGATGAATTTCTAATTCTATGAATCTTGTCTTGCAGTGTAAAGGGCTTTAATAGGGGAAAAGATTTTATAACAACTGGCGCATCACTGTATTTCCTTTAGAATAAGAAATGAAAGTGAATGTTACTATCACAAACTAAACCACTACTTGGGTGATGATTTACAATCATATCATAGTGGGGCACTAGTTTGAGTGACGGCAGGGATAACACACCGGCAATCCTGACTTTTCTTTTATTACATTCGGTGGCGGACTTAAAAATTTTGCACGAGGGAGGCAATAAGATTTTAAATGTATCTTAACGTGTTCGGTTCAAAATTAATAAAGATGACACTTATATTTGAGAAATAAAATTCGCAGTTCATTTTTGATACTTGGACTCTACTTTGAATATTAAAATCAATAAAGTATCCCTCAAAGGAATATAAGTATTACTATAGATCTATATTAATAAAATTAAAAATAAATTAAAGTGTCAGGATTTCTTGATTGTTATGTGATAGGAATAATTCTGTGTATATTGAAAAAGAACTATGACTTCAAAAAAGTTATTGAAAATTATAATTTTTTTGAGAGACACCAAAGTAATAAAACCATTAATATAAGACTCATAATACAAAAATACTTCATGCCAAAAGAGTAGAGGTGGGCAAAAACTACTTCATGCTAGAGGTGGAGGTGGGCACTTGCCCCCTGCGCCACCCCCTTTCCTCCGCCACTGATACGGCTACGTACATATACTTATTAAAGATAATATTAACCAAAATTATACTTTTTTCAATTCGCAAAGTTGAGAGAACTATTAGAAAGACAGTAATACCTCTCATTGTAAAATAAAATTACTCAACCCACCACATCAAACCAATACCTCAACGCCCCAGCTCCAACCCGTCGTGGCTCATTGCCACCTGCATCTAGAATGGCACAAACGCACATAGATCCTTCCAACAACGGCCACACCATCTTATCAGCTCCGTCAAAGAAGATGGTTCCAAACATGCACACCCCCACGGACACACTAGCGACCATTATAATCTATATTCAAACACCATCCTACCATCAAAAGCAATTGGTTCCCACAGGCCACTGCAAAACCACTGCCCATCACACACACACACACAATGAACACAATATCTAGGCTCTCTTGCTCTCATTTCTTGTTATGCCTAAAGTTGTGTTTTGTGCATGCATGTGTTTTCCTAACGGCACAATGGTTTGATGGTGGCTGGGGGGAAATGCATTGGGGTGGTCACTAAATGGTGGTCGCCATTGGTTTAATAAGCAAATATTGTCATTAATGGCTCAAAACACGCATAACTCTCTCCCGCCACAACTCCACTTCATTGTCGGCAACATCTGGTGGTGGACCGTCCACGGTACAAAATCCGTTTTAGTGGATTGTTGGAGGTTATGGGTGTAGGGGCAGGTGGTTAACTTTAGAGAGACAGACAGACAGACAGACAAATGGTCATCCTCTATGTGGGCATGTCTGATGGTTGGTTGCATGTCTGCTTGTATGACGGGTAGTGTGTATGTGTGTGCGCGCGCGCGACCAATAGTGGTTGCATGTGTGTGCGCACGTGCGCTTTTGACACCGCTGGTGATCGCTGATTTGTACGTATATGTATGATGGACGGTGTGTGCTTGTTTGTGCGCTTCAGGCATGGTGGGCGTCGGTGGGAGTGTGTGTTTTCGCAGGTCTGTATGTGTGTGATTATGTGCTTGTCGTCGATGTGTGGGTTCGCTCCCCTGTGCGCGCATAGTGGATAGTGAGTATGGAATGAAGCGGGGTTAGTGGTTGAATGCTGTTCAGATAGGCGGAGAGAGATTAGGGTGGTCGACAGTGTGTATGTGCGCACGCGCTGGGGTTGTAGAAAGAAGCTTTTGTCGGTGGTGGCTAGGCGTCGACGGGGTGACTGCGCGTTTGGTAGATCACAATCAATTGTATGATGCCCTAACTTTTTTTTGACCTTTTTTTAATGGGAGTGAATGTTGTGTAAAACTACTCCAAAAGACAGGAAAAGTGTAATTTCAATAGCTAAGCGTAATCACATGTAGTTTCAGTTAACCATCGAAAGTTCTGAGTGTAATCAAACCTTATAAGAATAAAGCATGAAGCGAACACATGCTGCAGATCACACATTAAACATTTTTCATATCCAATCTCTCGAACATTCGGGTCACTTGAAGTTGCTTTTACTTTTTAAAATGTGATTATAATACGTCATACACAAAATTGTGTTTGCCTTTGAGTGATTAATTAAGGCTCCGTTTGACAACCTTTATTTTTTCAGTTTTTTCTCCAATTTTAAACTGGAGAAAATAAACGCGTTTGACACACAAATTTCATTTTTGTTCCTTCAGTTTTGAAAATCAGTTTTCTTTTTTAAAACATGTTGTTTTTTAAAAGTCCAAAAATGAGTTTTCAGTTTTAGTTTTTATTTTGAGACCACCACCACCCTCCCACCCCGGCAGCCACCGCCGGCGACCACCATCGGCGACTGCCTGCAATCGACAGCCATCGCCATGCCCCACGCCCCACCACCTCCACCGCAAATCACCACCAAAGAAAAAAATCAAAATAAAAACTGGGTAATCAAACACTCATTTGTAAAATAAAAAAAAAAACTAAACTAAATTGGTTTTGGTTTTTAATTTTTTGGAAACAGAAAATCAAAACTGGAAGTGTTATCAAACGCTACCTTAACTTATGTCATGCACAAAAAACAGTTTCATTATCCAACACACTAAGCACAACAAGAATCTAAAATCAAAATTATCAAACACAGGGCCGAACCTGCTCCTAATCAACCAAGATTAACCTTTCAAGAGCCCTTCACTCTTTTATCACCGCCAATATTGACGAGCGCCAATTTCCTACTGCACCTCCCTTGAATTATTTATGAGAGAGGTGCATCCTTTAAAGGCCAAACAAAGCCTGAACTGAGAGAAGAGAGACATCGTGCAGTTAGCTTTCTGCTTTTTGTCTTGTTTCTTTCATGTGCAGTGGAAGTATCTAAATTAGAAGTTCAAGTTGCAAGACCAAATTAATCAAGTGGCCAGATAGGCGAAAGTGGCAAAGCAGCCTGTGATGATTAAAGCAAGGCTGTGATGAGCCCGAGCTGTTAAGTTATGATGAACTCGAGCTTGTCGACCCCTTGATCGATCCATATGTTTATATATTGAGCGCAATGATCTCAAGATCATCGTACCACTTTTCGCAAGTGATATTGTTGTCATCGTTCTACCTTGGACTTAACATATGTAGTTTAATATGTTCTACGATTGAACTTGTTTGAACAGAAGAAAACGTAAATTATCGTAGTTAATCTCAAACGAGAACTGTTCTTGATTATGCTAATGACAGATTAAAATATTTCTTGAAACTATTTTTGAGAATCAATCTCAAAAATATTCTAATTTGTTCGAATAAAATAAAAAGTGAATTAGTATAGTCAAGATGGCAGATTGGAAGCTATGTAAAAATGATGCTTACACTCATTGCAAGGTACATGGACTCCGTATGATCTGTCTTTATATGTATTGTACAAAGTTTTGAATTATTGCAGTGCTCCACCGAGGTTTGAAAGCAAATTCGAATGATAAGACAACTCAAAAAATAAAAAAAGATGTCTACTTGGAGTATAGTTGGTATTATATATCGCTCATAGTTAGGTGGTGAAACTAAATTTTCATTTAAAATGCGCCTTGACAAATTAAATAGAGCAATTCGTGAGCGTATTGCTCTTATTTTTTAGCGCAAAGAAATAATAATAATAAAAAAAAAACAATTGTAACTTCTACCTTTAAGAGTGTCATTTTAGAAAAGAAAGAGAGAGCACCCAAGTAGTTCATTAAAAATACTTTTATCATCACAAACTCCACCTTGACATAGATATGCACTGCATCGGGAGTTAAAATACAAAAGCGTTAAAGGGATTGTTCAACAATGATTTTTTTCTGGGTTTGGACCCTTCTTTTGCAACCAAATTATTGACTGTTCCTCTCAAAAGTCTAGCCCGTGAAGAAGCTCGTCCTTCTGAGCTTCCTTTTGTTCTTTGAAAACGTCCCTTTATCTGTAAAAGAGCTTTGAAATGGTGACAAAAAGAAGCCCCCACCACAGGGCAAAATCCCAAATATCTGCCGTGAATCCCAAATACTGCCCTGCTCGTACCACAGGTGCTTTTTCAACGGTACTAGTTAGATACTCTTGTCGTTTCAAGATATTTGATCGTGTTTGACTTGTACGCTTATTTAAAATATGAATCATGTTTTGTGAGCTTTTCAATTTATTCCAAGAGAGGAAGGGGAGTGTTGTGGATAGAATCCGGAACACGTTTGTGAATAGGCCTGCACAGCAAAAACAACACCGGTGACTTGCCGGAAAGGATTCCGGCGGGAAATCTCCGATGCTTAAGTTAGAAATAACCCAAGATTGATGAGTATGAACTCTGATTGTAGTTACTTACCTCACTTCTTTCCCGCATTTCCCTTTTATAGGGTCTTCCATTAGGTTGGTTAATATCCCTCATAATTGGGGAGTTACCAAATTAATGGGAGGTCACCTGGATTAATGAATACTTATTCCGCTTGAATTGGGGGTTACCGCCATAATGGATGGTGCAAATAGTGGGGAAGATGAAAGGCTTCAACTTCCCTTTTATTCATTAACGATCTGATGTAATCAGATGATGACAGGTGTCATCATCTTATGGGTAGTACTTTTTACCCATATCATTTGCCCCTCATTCCTTTTTCTTTTAAAAGAAGAATATGGAATTATAATATAGATATTGGATTGCTAGTCTACTCGGCCTGGCCGAGCAGAGGCGTGAAGTAGCTCGTCTAGGCTTGGCCAAGTAGAGGCGTCAAGAGTTTGCTCGTCTACTCGGCTTGGCCGAGCAGAGGCGTAAGAGTTGCTCGTCTACTCGGCTTGGCCGAGCAGAGGCGTAAGAGTTGCTCGTCTACTCGGTTTGGCCGAGCAGAGGCGTAAGAGTTGCTTGTCTACTCGGCTTGGCCGAGCAGAGGCGTATGAGTTGCTCGTCTACTCGGCTTGGCCGAGCAGAGGCGTAAGAGTAGCTCGTCTACTCGGCTTGGCCGAGCAGAGGCATATGTAAAGTAATTTTGCCCCTCGGGTCATTTCATTAGAGCTTGCCTTGTGCATAAGATGAACTAATTGTCACGAGATCTTATCCGTTGGACGATCTAACCGTCATGAGATTTCGTTCGTTGGATGATCTAACCGTTGTGAGATCTCATCCGTTGGATGATTTAACCGTTGTGAGATCTCATCCGTTGGATGATTTAACCGTTGTGAGATCTCATCCGTTGGATGATCTAACCGTTGTGAGATCTCATCCGTTGGATGAGTCCGTTATCTCTATATAAGGGGGTAAAACTTTTCATTCTCACCACAACTTCTCAAGTGGTGTTGAGAGAGGCGATTTGGAAGTTTCACTCAAAGAAGAACTTCAAAGAGTTTGGAGATTTCTTCTTCTTTTCCAAGTAAGCTTCACACTTTTTCTTTCAGTTTTTTGTAAGATCTCTTCCTTTGATCTGAAACTATGTCAAAAAAAGATGGAAAACGTGTTTCTGGGTTTGATGCGCAAGGTGTTAGAGTAGAACAAACTTTTGATCCTTTGTTCTTAGAAGTTGGTGTTCCCTTAATTCCTTTCCAAGAGTCAAGGGGAGTCCCCCCGAAGGAGGTTTTGATGGAGAGAGCCCGGTCTCCTTCACCTTTTGACGCGCATACGCTCAGAAGCAAGCTTAGTAGCTATGACTTAAAACTTTTAAGGGAACGGTGCGAGATCCCACCAAGCGTAAAACTTAGATTACCGGACGAGGGTGAGTCAGCAAACATGGTGACCATAGACGAGATAGGAGTTTATCGGGACATGTTTCTTAATGGTTTTAGAGTTCCCCTTCATCCTTTCTTTATTAAGGTTTTGAACGCGTACAATCTTGCACCTGGTCAGTTGTCACCCCATGCCTGGCGCTTTTTAAGTTTCTTTATCTATCAATGCCATAAACTTGGTTTAAAACCCAGAGTTAGGGTGTTCAGATGGTTTTTCACTATATGTACAATTACAAGGCAGGTGGGTTGGTATTTCTTGAGTCGTCGTCCTAAGGCCGAGGCTAACTTATTTCCACACCCACCCTCGTCAAACCACCATTGGAAGGAGAAATTTCTGTTTGTTAAATTGCCCAAGTCTCAACGGAATAAAGTCTGCAATGTATGGCTACCCGAATGTGTGACTAAAGACTGTAATGTGTTAAAAGAAAAAGACTTGTCAACAACTGACCTCGAACACATTGAGAAGCTTAAGGGAGCTGCGCCTTTAGAATCAAGATACCCTTTGAGTAATGCTCAGCTCCGCGAATGCAACATCATCTTCTCCCTTGAGCCCCAAGATGTCATTGAAGAGGAGGGCGAAAATGACCCTGGTAAATGTTTTTATCGAAACTTAAATGCTTGTTTTGTCTTTTAACGGGGATCTTACTGTTATCGCCTGTGCAGGGACCATGTCTTCTCGTGCACAAGGAGATCTTCCGTTGTTTGATGCTCAGGGAGTCCTTATGGACATTATTCCTGATGAACTTGTATCCGTTCATGGCGCTGAAGAGGAGGAAGTGCAAGATCTGGATTTTGGCGCGCTGGTCTCTGGGACTCGGCCAAATACGAGTCAGACGCGTACAGAGGAGTACATCATTGGCTTGCCTCCGGTTGACAAAGCTCATAAGAAAAGGAGGGCTGGAAGCAGAGCTACCTCGTCTTCTGTTCGTCCTGATACTCCTCATCGTCCTGCTTGGGGGGTATCTATTGAGGAGTCTGTTTTCAAATCTCCTCGCATAGCATGGGACTGGTCTAGTAATGCGATTATTCCTATGGATCGTAAAACTCTGTCCGGCTACGGCGCTTCCGACACAGCCAATGGAATGGTTCATCTGATGTCGCAGGTTTGAGATTTACCTTTGTCGATGATTTGAAAGTTTAAAAAACTTTTTAATCCCATCGTTTGTTTTGTAGGCCGTTGCTCAGGTGCAGATTGGCGCCGAGAAGTTGATTGCTGCGGATAAGGTGCTGGACGAAGAGAAGAAAAAGACACTGATCGAGAACAACTTTCGCCGTGAAGCCGAGAAGAAAGTCGAAGATCTGGGCAGAAAGGTTGGAAGGCTAGAGCTGTCCAATGATGAGCTGGTAAATCGAGTTAGTCATTTGGAGGCTGAGAAATCTTCAGTCGCTCTTCAGGCTGTGAATCTTTTCAAGAAATCCAAGACTTTTACTGAACTGCGGTATCGTGATTCAAAGAGGGCTTTGGTCCATGGTTATAATGAGTGTAAAAATGACATTCTGAAGGACTATCCCGACTTTGATTTGAGCATATATGAGCATAAGTTTGCTCGCGAAGTTGCAGCTGATGATGCTCTTAAGGAAGAGGCTGAGCGGAAGAGGGCTGTCAGCTCGCAATCTTTGGCCAGTCTGGGAGCCTCCGGGTCAGCTTCTAGGATGATTTCAAAGCCACACGAGGGACACTCTGCGACGGAGTTACCAGAGAATGTTGCTGATCAGCAGGAGTAGACTAGGCGTTTGTTTCTTTTTTAGCTACTTTAGAGTAACTCTCGTTTTGTATGGCCTAGAAGCCTAACTTGTAGCAACTTTTGGTTTTATAATGCAATCAAGGCTTTGTTTTGCATTTGTGAGTCTTTGCGGGTTGTGAATCAGTTTCCATTCATAATAAAGATGGAAGTACATTTGATAAAATGGGAACTAAACATGGGCTGTCAAAGCCTGGGAATAAATTCTCGACATGATAAAAACATGAAGTATGAGTAAGCTAAGACGGATGGATCATGAATACTAGCATGAGCAAGCAAAGGTGAATTGCGTGGGCGGAGCGTGTGGCTTCCCCCCCAGGCTTGCTTATGCGTAGTATCGTCGTAAGTTGGTGGCATTCCACGTCCGAGGGACTGATTTTCCGTCCATGCGCTCCAAATGGTATGCTCCGGGGCCACCCCTTTTGACTATTTTATATGGACCTTCCCAATTTGGGGCCAGCTTTCCAATGGCTTCTCGTGGGGCTGAAGCCTCTATGCGGCGTAAGACTAGGTCTCCAATTTGGAATGTGCGAGGCCGAACTCTTTGGTCGTAGAACTTGGAAACCCGATGTTGGTATGCCGCTAGTCGTATAGACGCTTGTTCTCTACGCTCTTCAAGGAGATCAAGGTTTGCGCGAAGAGCTTCTTCGTTCTGAATCGAATCATAGGCTGTGAGCCGAAGAGAAGGTAACCCTACTTCCACCGGGATGAGTGCTTCTGTCCCAAATGATAGACTGAATGGAGTTTCACCTGTAGGAGTTCTTGTTGTTGTATTGTATGCCCAAAGGATTTTGGGCAATTCTTCGACCCATAAGCCTTTTGCTCCGTCAAGCTTCTTCTTTATCCCTTGGAGAAGCGTGCGATTTGTAACCTCGGTTTGTCCGTTGGCTTGTGGGTGTGCTACTGATGTGAAGCGTTGCTCAATCGCCAAATTAGCGCAAAAGGTGCGAAAGGTTAGGCTGTCGAACTGCTTTCCATTATCTGTGACGAGTATCCGTGGAATCCCAAAGCGACAAACGATCGCACGCCAGAAGAAGTCTTCACATTTTTTTTCTGTAATTGTGGCCAAGGCTTCGGCTTCCGCCCACTTGGTGAAATAATCAATTGCCACAATTACAAATCGGTGTTGAGCTGTGGCCGGGGGGAAAGGTCCCATGATGTCCATTCTCTACATAGCGAAAGGGATGGGACTACTCAGAGATGTTAAAGGGCTTGGTGCTTGTCTGGGGACTGACGAGAAGCGCTGGCAAGCATCGCATTTCTTAGTGTAATCCAAAGCGTCATGATGCATTGTTGGCCAATAATATCCGTGTCGAAGAACCTTGTGTGCTAATGCGCGTCCTCCCAAGTGTTGTCCACAAATGCCTTCATGGACTTCTCGTAAAGCATAGTTGGCCTCAGATGGGGTGAGGCAACGGAGGTAGGGAAGTGTGAAGGATCGCTTGTATAACACATCATCTATGATAGCATATCGAGCCGAGCATAGGACGATACCCCTGGCTTGTTTCCGGTCGTTAGGCAATGTACCGCCGTGAAGGTAGGCCTTGATGGGATCAATCCACGATGGTTCGTGCTCGGTCTGCAAGACTTCCTTTGTCACAATGCTTGGTTCATACAAAAGTTCGAGGTGGATTGTGCGGCCAAAACCGGATGGGTCAAGAGAGGCCAATCTTGAGAGTGCATCCGCAGATGTATTGTCTTCTCTGCGGATTTGTGTGATCTTGAATAGAGTAAATGCATTGGCTACTTCTCGCGCCTTACGTAGGTAGCTCGCCATTTTTGGATCTTTGGCTTCGTATTCTCCAGACATCTGTTTCACAACAAGTGCTGAATCGCTGAAAGCATGGAGGGACGCTGCGCGCATGGCTTGAGCAAGATGTAGACCTGCAATCAGTGCTTCGTATTCGGCTTCGTTGTTTGAAGCTTGGAAGTCAAAGCGAAGAGCGTATTCTATGGTCAGGCCATCTGGTCCATTGAGGATTAACCCTGCACCACTTCCATTTGTGTTTGACGATCCATCCACAAAGAGTGTCCAAGTGAATAATTCGGTTTGGGCATGGAGTGGTTCTTCGTCTTCAATGGGGAAGGTGCATTCAACAATGAAGTCTGCCAAGGCTTGTCCTTTGACCGAAGGTCGTGGTTCATAACGGATGTCAAATTCGCCTAGTTCTATCGACCAAGGAACGAGGCGGCCCGAAAGGTCAGGTTTATGCAATATTCGTCTAAGGGGCTTGTCAGTGAGCACGATTATCGTGTGAGACTGAAAATAGGGTCGGAGCTTCCTTGCGGCGATTAGCAAAGCGAATGCCAATTTCTCCGTATTCGGATATCTCTGTTCGGCTCCCTGAAGAACTTTGCTCACATAATAGATGGGGAGCTGCCGTCCATCTTGCTCTCGAATTAGAACTGCGCTGACGGCAGATGCTGAGATTGTCAAGTAAAGAAAAAGATCTTCCCCTGGGATGGGTTTGGAGAGAAGAGGTGGCGACGCAAGATATGCTTTTAGCTCATTAAAGGAAGTCTGACACTCATCTGTCCATTCAAAATTTTTGATGTTCTTCAATGCTTTGAAGAATGGTAAACAACGCTCAGCCGATTTGGAGAGGAATCTGCCGAGGGCAGCAATTCGCCCTGTCAGTATTTGTACTTCCTTGACGCGTCTAGGAGCAACCATTTCTTGAATGGCTTTGATCTTTTCAGGGTTAGCTTCGATCCCCCTCTCCGAGATCATAAACCCAAGGAATTTACCAGACGATACTCCGAAAGCGCACTTGGCGGGGTTGAGGCGCATGCGAAATTCACGGAGGAGGCTGAAACATTGTTGGAGATCAGTGATGTGATCCTCTGCTTGGAGGCTTTTGACGAGCATATCGTCGACATAGACCTCCATACTCTTCGCTATGAGAGGTTTGAATATTTTGTCCACTAACCTTTGGTAGGTAGCGCCATCATTCTTTAGCCCAAAAGGCATGACCTTGTAGCAGAATAGGCCCTGGTCCGTGATAAAAGCTGTCTTAGCTACGTCATTCTCATACATGCGGATCTGATTATAACCGGAGAACGCATCCATGAAGCTAAGTAGCTGATGACCGGACGTAGCATCAATCAACGTATCGATGCGTGGCAGCGGGTAGCTATCTTTGGGGCATGCTTTATTTAAATCCGTGTAGTCAATGCAAATTCTCCACTTATTTGTCCCAACTTTCGGCACCATGACGACATTGGCTACCCACTCGGGGTAGTCAATTTCCTCAATGAAATCAGCGTCCTGGAGTTTATCGACTTCCTTTTTGATGATCATTTGTCGCTCTGGTGCGAAAGAGCGCTTCTTCTGCTTGACTGGTTTGAACATGGGATTAACAGATAGCTGGTGCATGATTACAGATGGATCGATACCGGGCATGTCTGCCGCACTCCATGCGAAGATATCTATGTTGGAGCGAAGGAAGGAGACTAATTGGTCTCTAACCATCGGCTCTAGCATCGATCCAATTCTAACTTGCCGCTCCTCATCCCCTTCTAAGATCGGTATTGAAACAAGAGCTTCTACAGGCTCCGCACGTCTTAATGTTCTCTCGTCCCGCTGGTCATCAATGGAGAGTGTTTCCTCGGTTTTGCAAGACGCTACGTAACACCTTCGGGCCAGGATCTGATCTCCTTTGACAAAGCCAACCCCTGCTGACGTAGGGAATTTCATAATGAGATGATAGGTTGAAGCTACAGCCTGTAACTTGTTGAGGCCCGTTCGTCCCAAAATTCCGTTATATGACGATTTGACTTTGACAATAAGGAAATCGAGTGTGTGCACCGCCTGACGAGGTGTTTCCCCTGCGACGACTGTGAGGGGGATGATTCCTTGCACCGGTGCGGAGGCCCCTGTGAAGCCATACAAAGGAGAAGCTATTGGTTTTACTCTATCACCAGAGATCCCCATCTGATTGAAAGCGTCTTCGAAAATGATGTCGGCCGAGCTTCCTGTGTCGACCAAGATGCGTTTGATTTGGAAAGCGTCTATCCGTAGAGTGATGACAAGGGCATCATCATGTGGAAGACTTACTCCATCAAGGTCTGCATCGTCGAATTCTAAAGCTAGAGAGGTGGGCGCTTTTGCTCGCTTGGCTGGTCCTTGGGTAAGATTGACTTGTCTAGCATAAGCCTTTCGCGAAGAGCTAGACAGTCCACCGGCGCTAGGACCTCCAGAGATGGTGTTTATTACTGGGGGGTCCTTCATAGGTGCCTCTTCTGTTTTTCGCTGATTCCCTCTCTTTCCATTCTGCTGTCTATCATTGGTCTTGACGAATTGCCTGAGATGCCCTTTAGCTATGAGATTCTCGATTTCGCGTTGGAGCACTTTGCATTCATCTGTTGTATGACCGTGATCCTTGTGAAAATGACAGTATAGTTGAGAATCTCTCTTCTCGGCTGGACCTCGCATAGGTTTTGGCCACCTGAGGATGCTTTGCCCCTTGATTTGATTTAGGATGTGCCCTCGAGGCGTATTGAGAGGGGTAAAGGACTTAGGGAGCGTTGTACGCAAACGTTTGTGGTCATCTGGAATTTTTCCCTCGGAACGATCTTGCCTCTTTTGCCCTGTATGCGCTTCTTCGTACTGTGAGGTCGTCGAATCTTCTTCGGCGCGTAAGTACTTTTCCACTCTGTCTAAGAGGTCCGTCATGTTCTCTGGGGGGCGCTTGTTTAGAGAGAACCGCAAAGGCGTGCCTGGCCTCACTCCTCTGGCCATGGCTGCAAATGTTACTCCTGGATCCAAGTGGTCGATGAGGAGTTTTTCAGAGTTGAAGCGAGCATAGTAGGATTTTAAGGATTCCTTGGGTCCTTGAATGATACGGAAAAGAGCCGAAGAATTTTTCCTTTGTATCCGACTTGTTAAGAAATTGCTGCGGAAGGATTTCGCCAACTGGGCCCAACAGGAGATAGAGCGTTGTCTGAGATGTTGAAACCATACATGTGCAGCTCTTTTCAGGGTTACTGGGAACGCTCGGCACATGATTTGATCAGGGACTAAATGGAGGTTCATACCCGAAGTGAAACGAGCCAAGTGCTCCATTGGGTCACCAGTGCCATCGTATGATTCGCAGGGAGGCATCTTGAAGCTCCGCGGTGCAGGAAAGTGGTCAACCTCTTCTGTGAATGGGCGTCAAATGATGACTGGGGCACGGGTGTACCGCTCGGCACGATGTTCACCAGGGTTATAATAAGAGTCCCTCTTGGTAGAATGAACTTCATAAGAACTTTCTTGTCTTCTGGATCTCGGGTTGCGCCGTTCATCGTCGGATTGCCCATCTTCTACCTGTATTTGCTCCGGAGTCTTTGAGGTCCCACGCTCCTCATGAAAATTCGATCGGTGCTTAACTGGCTGCTTCCGCGTTCCAATTATATGTTGCTCGTTTGGAGGTGGGAGAGGTTCGGATTGCAGAGGCTGATTGTCTACAGCCGCTTGTAACCTTTCGATAGACTGTTGCATAGTTTGAAGAATGGCCATAAAGTCGGCTTGGCTGCTCATCATCGGTAACATTGTGGTAGGTGCAGATACGTTAGCAGTTTGGAGAGTAGGAAGGACAGTGCTTACGAAGGGAGGAGCGGTTGTCCCAGCGCGCGGAACCATCATTTCGGGTATTGATGCTGTCGTGACGGCATCCGTTATCACTGCAGGAATTACAGGTGTTGTGGCTGTGGTGGTGCGTGCTACGGTAGTAGCTGTCACGACCTTTTTGCCGCGATTGGAGGATGGAGATGCAGCTCTCCCACGAAGAGGATCACGAATTGGCGGCAAGGGTAAAATTGCCGGAGTTGTCCCTTCGTGATGAGCTGGTGATGTGGGAGTTTGAGACATGGTCTATTCACAAATTTCGGGTCCCACGGATGGCGCCAAAATGTTGTGGATAGAATCCGGAACACGTTTGTGAATAGGCCTGCACAGCAAAAACAATACCGGTGACTTGCCGGAAAGGATTCCGGCGGGAAATCTCCGATGCTTAAGTTAGAAATAACCCAAGATTGATGAGTATGAACTCTGATTGTAGTTACTTACCTCACTTCTTTCCCGCATTTCCCTTTTATAGGGTCTTCCATTAGGTTGGTTAATATCCCTCATAATTGGGGAGTTACCAAATTAATGGGAGGTCACCTGGATTAATGAATACTTATTCCGCTTGAATTGGGGGTTACCGCCATAATGGATGGTGCAAATAGTGGGGAAGATGAAAGGCTTCAACTTCCCTTTTATTCATTAACGATCTGATGTAATCAGATGATGACAGGTGTCATCATCTTATGGGTAGTACTTTTTACCCATATCAGGGAGGAAGAAAGTGGGTCAGCAGAGGAAAAATGGTTTGGTGGAGAAATAAATGTGGAGAGAGAAAATATAATAAAATAAGTACAAAAATGGTAAACATGAGAAAATATTCACAAAATCTTTCTTAATTTGGAAAGTAATTAATTTTTTTGGGACAGCCAAAAACAAAAATACGATCAATTTTTTTGGTATGGATGGAGTACCATGGACGGCGTGGTAACTTCTAATAACACTAAAAATAAGATCAAAAGAATAAAAAATAGTAAATACTGTTGGAGTCTTGGTCCGACAATGTGCTTTGGTGTTTCTGATAGGGCTTATGTTGGATTCTGCTCTGCTCACTGCTCTTGTGGTGTTCTCCAGGACTAAGCAGCGGCTGATTGGACGAAGAAGGCGGCTTTCCCGTGCCGGCGTGGGTGCACAAGGACCGAGGCAACGTGGCAGTGACTGGGACGGGTGTCTGGCATTTGGGTTAGTGGCCTTTATCTGGTGCTGTATTTTGATAGGCTATATTTATAATCTTTATCCTGTTTTTACGCTATTGTTAGACTTTATTCTTAAATCTTATTTTATCTACTTAGTAATAGTTAGGCTTTGTTTGGTTTGATTTTTGTTTTGTAGCTTGTTAGTGTTTATCCAAAAAAAAAAGCATATCTATGTTTTTATTTTTGGTTTCTGTTGTTGTACGATTTATTTTATTGTACTGCCTATAGGATGGGGATGTCATCCGTATGTCTTTTACTTACCTTTCTGACAAATTTTGTAACCCTTCCTGTTAATTTTAGTATATATTTGTAATCTTCTCTAAAAAAAAAAAGGAAGAAAATTAAGTAGATAAAATCTTGGTTGAAATTTTAACTTTGCCTTTTAGTCAGATTCTTCAGATCCCAATCGCTCTCTCTTGTCATATATCGCCACCACTACACCTCACACTCATCCAACAATTGCCTAAATGCCACCACTACCTCATTCTTTAGATTGTCATAAGCACCAGAAATGCAGAGACCAAATTACCGCCAGCTAGATTCTCTCTAACTTAACGGAACCTTAGCGACTAAGCCATGGATGTCTCCAAAATTCGCATTTGCCACTTGAGAGCGCATACCAACTTGGACTAGCCGATTCAATTGATTCAACTGTATACCAAAAGCCTTAAATAGTTTAAGTCAGCTGAAATATCAGAGTTGCATAAGTACCGTGAAAACCCGTTCAAACCAGCCAATTTGTTGCAAGAACTGTAACCCGTCGGTATTTATAAAACCGTAACGGTCTTATAAAATAGAACCAAAAGACCTATTTAGCCACTAAAATAAGCCATTTGTTTTATTAAACATTAGTCATTCACGTCTTTTAACTCTAAAACAAGTAGGGCTCATTCTAATTCTTTACAACTCCATCACAAGTCCCGGATCCGGTCCCAGTCATAGTACAACAAGACTCCCACCTTGGTTTCATATTTCCTAATGGATTGATTAGTCACAAATTGTAAGATCTTCTGCTAATTCTTCTGCCTTTTTGGAGAGCCAGAGATGAGCACAAAATTCTTCCACAAGTATGTTCATTTCTTCATATTTTCTATTTTTTTGTTTTGTCATCATTTTCAATATCATTTCCTCTTTTCTTATTCTTTTCCACTTCACATAAATTGCGTACTTAAATATATTTTGGGATATTTATAATTTTAATTATTTATGGTACTATTTTTATTTTTGAATCAATTGAGTTAGAAAACCAGTTGAATAGTGAACCAGTCTTTCAGCCGGTTGGACGCCCCTTCCGGTTCTAATAACTAAGCTTGAGCGATGATGGTCAGTACAATGAAATTGTCAAACAGTTAAAAGCGACGGAGAATCAGGCGGCAACTCACCGTATTTCTCAGACCTGGCCACCAGAATGTGCCGACAAGACATAGACGAAGAATGGGATTCGAGCCATGTGTCAATACAACCCACGTGAAACCCGAAAAATTTCTTAGCGTTTTCGGTGAGGGTGAGCTTGGGGAGGGACCTCAATAGCTTTTTTTGCCACTCTTTGTTTGCGGCTGGCAGAGGAGTCGTCAGGCTGGTTATTCTGTTGGAGCTTCAATGGTGGACGCAGTAATTGTGGCCATTGAAAATCTGGATTGTGGTGTCCAATGGCGGTGGCAGATAGTTGAGGCTGCGGCGGTGGTTGTGCGGATATGAAGAGGAGACGTATGGTGTATTTATGGGGGTGGTGGAAGCCGGTTGTTGGACGGTGGTGATGGTGGCGGTTGTGACGGTGCCAGTTAAAGGTCAGCGTGTTGGTGGCGGAACATAATTTAATTTAAGGAGAAATGTGGGCAAGGTGTTAAAGCCTAGGCATGAGCGCGCCTGTGCCTTGGTCAGGTGTTGGTGGCAGTAACTTAATTTTACGCTAGACCACCGTTACTAAAGGCTCAGAAGGTGCAGAGGCATCGTAAAACCTAAGCGCAAACCGCAGGCACGCCCGCCTAATCGAAGCAAGACTCAAAGTACACGAGGTTTACAAACTAACTCCTATAAGCAGCGAAATTATAGACCTTGACACCTTATACTTTAGCAACTCACTTGTTTATATTCAAGTAACTTAGTAATTCGCTTGTTCAAAATAAAATCTCAACTATTCTACATGTTACTTAAATTTGTAAGTAAAGTTGGTTGATGCTCTAATTCTTCTTCTCCAAACGCTCCGGGTGTTTACCTTTTTCTTTATGACTTACCTCATGTTTAATCAAAATTTCAAATTGCTTAGCTATTGCTACATATTAAAACCATGATTTTTATACAAAATAAATGAAGCATGCTTGGAGAGGGCCAAGTACCCTATGCCTAGCCGCGCACTTTCTTTGTCAAAGGGACTGTGCCTAGGACGAGGCGAGGCGCTAAGTTTGCACTTAGTTGCTCCTTATGCCTGGGTGCACACCTTTAATAATTGTTATTATGTGGTATATTTCAAGAATATTTCATGACTAATTTCACATTTCTTTTTGTTAAAGCTGACTTCTAATTATGGAGGAGTAGCCGTGTAAGAATAGCCGAAGAAAAAGGTGCTAAAATGGCTCCACTCTTCTCTTTGATGTAATTTGGGGGAGAATGGGCTGTATCACACAATTGCCTGTTCTCTTATGTGGACACAAGGGCTTGAAATTAGTCAAGGATTAGGTTGAATTTGGAGGACTTTAGATGAAAACGAAACCCTTTGATAGTGCCTCCTATTCTTATAAAAGTCTAGGAAAATGTTATTTTAGCTTTACTTTTGAACAGTTGAGCTTTAAATGCATCCTTAGCGACAATTACAAATGCATTTCAACCACCACTTTTGAGGCTTTAGCAACAAATTTGGAGTTCAAAGCGCTACATGAAATACGTTCACTGATTTCATGTTTTATCCTAAATAACAAAAGCTTACATCAAACAAGCGTTTGAACGAAGAAAGAAGCACGAAGCAATCAATTCTCAACATCACCCAGTCGCTTGATCAGCACCCTAAATGCGCCTTACAAGAAACAACTTCTTCCCTCAGTGAGAACACCCAAGGGAAGTTGCCCAATAATTCAGACAGATGATGCATTAGGTTGAGTCCAAGGGGTGGGGTTGGAACGTAGACAACTTGATGGAGATGGAGACATGCTGAGAGTTGGAATGTAGCAAGAAACTGGACAAGCTCAGCTGGGTTAGGTCCCTACACCCCAACACCCCAGACACCAGCAACAATAAAATGGGTCACAGGCAACAGGCACCCCACAACTGAGGCCAAGGTACAATGACTACAATCACTCTCACTGAGATGGTGGTTGGGGGGCACTCAGGGTGACATTATAAAGTGAGGCCTGGATCCATCAGACTCGCTTGATGTCTTTTCAAGGGGAGCACAAGATTAACGGTTCTAGATAATTCAGACCATTATTCTCGGACCATTCAATTTTTTTTTATAGAGAAAGTGCTCGGTCAAACATCTGTCGTAAAGCTAGCGTGTGAACGATGATTATCGACAGGCTTAGACAATCAAATTGTATAGCACCACTATTTTCCATCACAAACTTACCTTCAACTCTTCTATGATTCATGTACATTTGCAACAAAAGCTGAACAAACCAACAAGCTTCAAGAGGGCAAGGGAGGTGCAAGCTCTCTATTTTAGTGGAAATCTCTTTGGTTTGGTCCCCACCCCTCTCCTCTTCCTGCTTTTCCACATACTTGAAAAACCATACTTAGACAATCTCTGCACTATTAAATCACTGCAGAGGACATGCAATATTCACAATGTACTGTGTCAACAAGATACACAATAAGGTCCAGATCCTGCTTCAACATTGGGATTGGTAACTGATTCCTATTACTTTAAACGGATTTGAAACAATTTTGTTTCCTCTTTTCAGCTGACTGCTTTCCCGTTTAGACACCAATAAAGACTTCATGTCCCCCAATATCACAAGTCTTCAACAAAATTTTAGACTCAGAACCAACTTTACCTCTTAGGCGTTGCTTCCAAAGCAAATATTCCCATCCTTTTCCGTTCAAACCATCTTTTTTTTTTTATGAAAAGAATTCCTTTCTTGAGGGACAGGAGATTAGTTGGGCCTGTGAGTTGTGATACCTCCACAAACTTACATGTAGAAAAAAAAAGTAGTACAAACAAGCAAGCAAGTTAAAACAAAACGAAGAACAAAAAACTGATGGAGAAAATATGGATTTGATTACATGGCAATATCTCTTATAAGCAACCATGACGCTTCCAAGTTTGAAACTGTGCTTCAGCAGCTGCAAATCCTGAATATAGACATTGTTCCTCTGTACATGAACATGTGGGTTTCCCTGCTACAGCCCAAACTTAAGACAGTTCTGTTGGGGGGAAATGATAAAGAAATGTAAGCTGGGAATATAACAATGACAAAGATAATATAAGTTCATAAAACAAATCTCTATATCCACCAAATACAACAAATAAAAGGTAGATCGAAAACAATTCAAGCATATTACCTTCATTAACTTGAATCTCCTGAAGTTCCTCAATGGGCTGGCAACATAGAGGGCGTGTATTTGAGTTAAGCCTTAAAGCTTTGGCATGCTCACTTCACACACTGGAAAAGAATAATAAGTGTTAATCAAAGTATGAGAGAAAAGGAAGATTGTGGGGGGGGGGGGGGAGGACCTATGTTTCATTCTCACTGCTACTTTCCTCTCGGGCTAACTCTGTGATCATCGACTCAGTTATGTTTAAGTTGGTTGGCTACAGGAAACCATGTAAGAAGTCTAACATATGACGCCATGCACAAGGCTCCAGCCATTAGAGGGTCTAGGACTCTAGGTAGAGTGTGATGTACGCAGCTTTATGTCCACGTTGCACTTTGCAGGGAGGATGAAAGTATGACATAACATAAAGAAAGACTCACTGAAACAAATTTAAGCTGCCACAAAGTAGACCGTTAGATGATTAGTGACCAATTCATTTACCTTAAACTGTAAACAAGCATCTTTAACAGGTTTGTCAGTCCGTTAGATGGTCTGTTTAGATCTGCTTCCAGTGACTCGATTACTTGTGATTCTAGCCTGAAAAAGTAAAAGCAAACCCTCAAATACCACAAAGCCAATAGGCAGTCATGATCTCGCGACAATTGAATAGGCACTCGCGCTCTCCTCGACCTAGCCAGTAACTAGCGAGGTTTTTGAAATCTCTGCATATATATCTCGAAAGAAAATCGGCAGAAAGGCTGAAGTTAAAGTCCTTACCACGTGCCTACATGGCCAAATGGCTTTATCTTTTGGCACAGTCATGCAGATGACACACTCTTTTCCTGATTCATGGCTGGTAGTAATCGATTCATCCGAGTTAACTACCTGCTTAATTACTCTCACTTGAAAAACGAAGCTGCTTAATTACTCTCACGTGAAAACGGTCCTCATGGTTCCTCTCCAAGACAGCTTAGTGACCTGTGCATGCAAAGTTGTAATCGATAGTGGCTCATCAAGCTGCTCATCGTTTGGCAGAGACTGCAAACATAACTGCGGACATAACAAATGGATATGCACCTTCTCCATAGAGCTTTAACAGGTCATTTGTGTCAAGGAAGCCTAGATCAGTGCCAGTCCCGATCAAATGCTGATAGAATTTCTCACACATTCCTTTCTGAAAGGGAATCTCACAGGCACATGGATCTCTGAGTATAGGGCAGTGGAGCTGTCATCATTCCCTTCCTTGGCATGCTAATACTGTATTTAAAGTGAGCAAAACAGAAGTGCACACATTACTATATACATCAAGTGGAAAACATTCCAAACTAGTTTTGAATATTGGCAGTGAAAAGAAAGCAAACACAACCAGAAAAGCTAATTTGATGGTCAATCCTGCAATGAGCAGTACACCCCGAACAAATAACTTACATCCCACCACAAAACAAAACAACCAAAAAAAAAAGATAAACAAAGATAAAGGCAGACCGCTTGCTCAAGTCAGAGAAGAGTATTGTACATGAAAGACATAATTCTGCAGGCTAGAGAAGAGGCAGTGATGGCTAGAAGTAAAAATATTGGTGTCGGCAAATACTCATATACCTGATTTTCTGTGCGACATAAATCTAATCAAGCTACTCAATCTCTTATCGTAGTTCATTCCTGAAAACACAATTGTCTAATCATCAAAATTTTCCAGTATAAGAAGTCCACGAAAAATATCTCAAAAACAAATGATAAGAAACTAATATCAAAACCATTATGGTTTTGGCCATTGACCACCCTAGGCAATTGGTAGCATAACTCAAATCCAATTGGCTTACAGTCCTAAACAATAATAAAAGAATTGCACTCCATTTTGACCCATATAATAGACAAAAACTCAACCCTATCAATGTCTCTATTTGTCCAAACCTCATTAACAAAGAATCAAGTTAGATATATAACCGCCAATACTAGCATGAAACCATATAACCATAACCCAACTTTGTACCCAGAACAATAAGTTTCCCATAAATAACAGAGAGTTCCTAATGTTAATAAAGTCACCAAAATATCAACATACTCTTCAATAAAGAAGTTTACTCTTTCGCCACTCGTGATTTTTGAGGAAGATAGAATTTGCTTTAAGTTTACTACTAAACAAGAACTTAATAGAGTTGAATAGACCAGATATACCCCTCCAGATAGAATGCAACCCCCATTCATGACCTGCGACTCTCTCCAAACAAAGAACCAAGGAAGAAATGTAGAGGTTGAAAAGTAGTTGAGACAGTTGTGTTCTTCAAATCAATCCGTAGCCATTGACATACTTCACGCCTGTTGCTTACATCTAAAAGACTTTCCTTATTCTTAGTGAAACAATTGTTAAAGATAATTAAGCTCTTTGAAGAAGCTCAGTCACATTAAATGGACTTGAACAGACATGGGATGACCCAGCAGTCGATATCCATATAGGTTTTTGAAGCCCCCAACTAGAATTCCTACAAAAATATATCTTTTAAAACATTAAGGCAGTGATGCATCATCGGCCTTCTAGATTGCTTTCCGATGCTGGGTACACTCTGGAAGCTTCCCTTTGGTTGAACCTAGAACATATATCACAATTTATGTGTATAAAACCTCTAGCCTTCATCTTCCGCAACCACATATAGATGCCAAGGTCAGTCAAGACGATATACCAAATCCTACAAGCTCCCTTAGTCTTTAAAGTGAAAGTCCAACAGTTATCCACAGAAGTTCCACCTGATATAGCTAATCCTAAACTTATGTCATCCATAAAAGCTAAAAGGGCATCAAACGATCTTCTAAAGTCCTCATTGACCCAAAACAAACAGAGTGAAGCAGGCCAAGTCACCTGAGGGTCGTCGTTATCGTGTCCTTTTATCACAAGTAGGTCACTCTGAGGTTCATTCTTGAATTTACCCTTTTCATATTGCTATAGAATACTGAATTTCATCTTCCCCCTGGCTATATTTTGCTTGGTTTTGGTTTTGAAGTTTTTGCTCATCCAATTGACTGTGGTGCTCTTGCCAACCTGATTTGAGAACTATTGCATGCCTATACCTTGATTTACTCAATGAGTTGAGGTTTGCAAGCCCAAGATTTTGACTCACTTTATACATTTGATAGCTATTTATCACAATGGAACTTTTACACCATAAATGCATCACTGCACATGCATATATACACATTCTTTTCAGAGCCATACCTCTTTGCCAAACACTATCTCAATCTGGTGACTACTCATATACTGTGGTTAGGTATCGTCCATACACGTATACCAAACCACTAATGACTACTCATATACTTTTGTTAGCTATCGTCTATTTACATATACCAAACACTAGTGATCATACTTTGGTTAGGAAGCGTCCATGCACGCATAGGTATATAGGGGCATTGATAGATGCTATTATTCAGAAAAAAATGTATAGAAGAAAAGAGAAGACAAGATCAAGAGATCATTTTAGCCCAGGGAGAGAAGTTAACACCAAGCAATGAAAAGAAGCATAGGGTGGGTATATTCTCAGCCAACTGCTTCTCACAAGGGCATGCTACAGATGGAAAATTTACGCAAAAAGACGCCACCAGTTGTCGATCCAAGGGGGCATCATATACCTTCCATGAGAATTCATTTCTCAAGGACAGGTACAGTACAAAGGTTTGAGTTTATGGATAGCAGTCAAACATTCTTGGATCTCATTGGGGGCATGACGTCGTGTTAGGCAGTCTAACGCTCCTCTCACAAATGTGCAAATCTGCAAAGAAACAAGCCTCCCTCAGATGCTGAGGCTTCTCCCTAATAAACTATTTTCACGCTAGTATTTACATCCTTGCACCAACAAGTCAGTCCAAGTTAAGGCAGGACTTGGGGCTCCATGAGCTTTGGTTCCGCGAGTGTGATCAAGCATCAACGGAGCGCCCTCATCAGTATATTGGCTCGATGGCTTAGAGACAAGGGCTCACAGAAGCATGTTCACCACATGGGAACACATGTCTCGACCTTGTCAGGAAATGCAATATGTTGTCAGAGCGCTCCCAAGATTTTCTTAAAGTTTTCACTTTGAGGAATTCTAGTTGCCACGTTATAATGTCCTTGAGGATACATCTAAAATGACGCACCATAGACGTGACTCATTTCTCTCTCTCTCACATCACCCACATCAAACTACCCTCATACAGGAAAAACGGAAAACTCGTATAGCGGTAGAGAACAACATCCCTTCCATCAAATCCTTGAGATTTGAGAGTAAAAATACTGACCGGAAATTGAGGCGATTGTAGAAGCTCTACCTTAGCCAAAACACCAGCCTATTATCAAATTTCTACCCAGCTTGCTTATTGCCAAACTCTCTCATAAAAACAAGGAATATCCCATATAAAACATCATCAAATAATCAACTATCACACAATAACATGAGCAATGTCTGTAATAACATCTAAGGCAACTTGAACTTTTACCTTGATCCACATCGAACCCTAAAAATATCAATGGTCCTGGACTCCAAAAGCAGCAAACATCTACGTCTCATCTAACAAAATTAGAGCCTTTTTAAAATTTTGTGAGATGAAATTAGAGGCAACTGTTATCAATTGCCAGTCCAACAATAAAAAACATCCCTTATGACATTATTCCGTTTCCTATTGCCAGCTGCTTCAATTACCACTTTATAATCTCTAAGTAGTTCATTCCGGGGGTTTTAACCCAAACATTAAAACGCAATATCATGAATCATTTTCCATTGGTCCCCGGACGTGAACCAGAGTGAGGAGGCAGGGGCGGAGGGAATGGGGGGCACAGGTGGGCCGGTGCCCACCTGCTTTTCAGTCAACTAAGTTTCTGGCTCCGTCACTGTTTTGAGGCCCTCGCTGAGACGATTCAGTTTGTGTTCAGTGCCCCCCCCCCCCCCCAGGGACAAATTCACAACCCATAACAGAATATCTCGCAACAAAAAGTACAAAGAAATCCACACGCAAGTCAGTGTGTTTGTGTTAAAAACAGAAGTAATCAGAGTCTAATAGGAAACAGTAAAGAGCAAGTACTACTACCTGCCATCAACGACAGCATCAAACCCGAAAAAGGCCAAGTGCAAGCAGCAATATTGGTTCTTTTCATAAATTTCATCTTCCTCACCCCTCCTTATAGTACCCTTGTGTACATCCACGTCCGTTCTGAATCTCGTTGGCACCATGATGCTCCACATAAACAGGACGAAACCCGGACCCCATGCAAAATCTCTGATTCGAATAATAACTGTAAGCAGTGGGGTGGGAAGTTGGAATAGGAGGAGGAGAGAGAGGATGGGAGGGGGTGAGGTGAGGTGAGGTGAGGGGAAGGGGCAGAATGATTCAAGGGTGTTATGAGGATCGCTGAATGTATTCCGGCGACAAAGAAATGTCGCTGGATATGCCTAAAACTTTTTTTTTCCTGACGTCATCTCTTCCCCCCTCCCCCCACCTACCCAAATTCAGCAGCCTCTCTTCCTGTACGCTCTCTCCTAACTCATCCAAACCGGCGGCGACCCCTCCCATCGGAACAAGGAAGAGCCCCCGATTGCTGCCACCGTGCCTCCTTCATTTCCCACCACCACCTTCTTCCCATATCGCCGCCGTTCGCTGCTTCCTTGCCACTGCCCTGCACTGCTTCTTCGCCACCGCCCCTTTTCTTCCCTCCATCGACCAACCTCACCACTATAACCACCACCGGATTTCCCCCTCCCTGACCAGAAAAGTTGCAACTAATGTCCCCAGCACTTTGAGTCCTCCCTTTACCCAAACTGAAACCTTGTCAAATTCAACCTAACATTGGTCGAAACCATAGCTAAGTCCTACTTTTATTTTGCCTCCTTGCATTGCGAATTGCGCACCACCTGTTTGACGTTTGTTCAAGCTTTTTTTTATTTATTTAAAGGTAAGAACATCAAGAACTGCATCTATTGAATATCATGTCGCTGTTCATTTCAGCTCAATGTTCGCTTGTTTGGTATGAATTACTTTGAGAAAGTGGTAAAACGATTCGCTATGATGTTTGTGAATGAAGGGTCTGGTTACTCCGTCAAATTATTTTACCAAATTTCTTTGACAGACTACATTGAGTGGAAGGGATGGGAAGGTTAGGATAGATTTTCTGCTCGCAGTTTGTCTGAATTTGGTATGGTCTAAAACTATCTTACATATGTCCTAGCTATCCTTTTAATTAATACTCCATTTATGTTTGTAAATCAGTCTACTACATTTGATATTTTGACACTTAATGATTAAGGCTTGCGTAAATTGATTCTAAATGTCTAGAATACTACATGGGGCACGATGTTCAGATGACTGATGCAGCTTTGCAATCATGTTTTCGGCCAGTTGATAGCACTGACTGTCCGATTGACTGCGAGCTACTTAACATTGCTGATGAAGATGAAACGGTGGCTGAGAACCGTAAAGAATGGAATTAGGGCGTTATCCATATAGCAATGACAATGGTGAAATGCATAAAGTTGACAATGGTGAAATGCATAAAGTTGACAATGGTGAAATGCAGGATGGTCAAGAATGTGGGGATCTAGGTGGTGTTCCATTTGTGTATAACAGGGGCGAAGTGCGTGATGGTGAAGAATGCGGGGACTTTGAGGAATATAATGAAGATACTATTATTAGAAAAGTTTTTGACGGATCGTTTGGGTATAACGAGGGCGAAATGCCTAATAGTGAAGAATGTGGGGACTTTGAGGAATATAATGAAGAAACTATTATTGGAAAAGTGTTCGGCGAAAGAGACAAGGAATACGAGTTTTATTATTGAGATGCACCGGTGAAGGATTTTAGTGCTTGGAATACACGATTGACGTAATAATACGATGACAAATGAGAGACTTAGGAGTCAATTTGTGTGCAATAAGCACGGCTTCAAGAAATTAGATAATAAGGGGCAAGTTTGGGAAGCAATTGAAACGTCGCATGGATATAAGAATGGGTTGTGAGGAGACGACGCAGATTCCACTATGGAAGAAGCTTGGCATGTGGCTCGTGGACAGGTTTGAAGATATTCATAATCGTCCTCTCAGTGCTACCCCATCAAAATTAGTCAAGCATCATTCAGACAGCAAGTATCATTGCTCTGCAGCATGCAAACATCTAATATATGCACTTAAGCAAAAAGGCTTGAAACCGTGCTCTAGAATATCACTACGAAACAGTGTTCTCCTATCATCTTCAGTGAAAGGAGAAAGCTTTAATAAAAACTCTGTGTTGGATTTCCTAGCAATCTAAACTTCCCTTATGCCCTCGACCTACACACTGTGGATATGATCTTTGGTAGTTGGCCAAGAAGAGAAGAGGTAGATGAAGAGACAGCGGAAGTGCATTGTTGTTCTACTATCATCTGCAGTGAAAGGAGAAAGCTTTAATAAAAAAATTTTGTTGGATTTTCTAGCAATCTAAACTACCCTTATGCCCTCAACCTACACACTGTGGATATGATCTTTGGTAGTTGGCCAAGAAGAGAAGAGGTAGCTGAAGAGACAGCAAAAGTGCATCGGTGAGGCTAAGCTTCTGAAAAGTGAAGACATCGGGCCCATATACCATTAATTGACATACATAGGTGAAGGAACAACCAATAAGCCATTTAGTTAATATCCTGTATGCTTCAGGAGTTATAGAAGAATGTTTGTTGGTATTGTATTACCAACTATTTGCTTATAGCCTATAGGCTTCAGTTGAGATACCAATATTAATTGAGCAAGTATAGATTTGGAAAGTGGTAGAGATATGTTTTTTCTGGAATTTTTCTCCTTTTCCTTTGCATTTGTTCGTTTTAGTTTCTTACAGTTGACATAGTACTGCACACACAATCTCTTTTACATATGATATCATATGCTTTGGTTATTTGATATCAAAATCTGACCTGATTATGATAGCTGCAGAGTTCAATTGGTGTGTAACGTGGAGAAAACTAGTACACTATAAATGGGCGATACCGATGAAAGACGAAAGTGCTATAGAACAGTTTTTGTAACAGTGGGGACTACTTCTTTTGATACTCTTGTTAGAGCGGTAGACACTCGGGAAGTTAAAGAAGAACTGTCAAAAAAAGGCTATACTCACCTTCTCATCCAGATGGGTCGTGGATCCTACATCCCCCACAAGGTATATTTGAAGTTTGGTTTTGAATTTTTGATATTCGCTTTCAAAGTATAGGTTTAAATTTCTTAATACAGCCCCACCCCCCCCCCCCCACCTAGCACCCCGAGGGCACCCGGCTTTCCTTTTGGGTTATAAGGTTGAAATCTTCTTAGCTCCTTGAAATCCTTTTATATTTTTTCCGAGGGTGAAAGTTATAGAGGCGAAGTACTCTGCAAATTATGCTTTGTTGGAAAAGCTGTAATTTAATGTTGATATGATTTGTAATCTTTGTGAAAACTACATTTAAATGCGAGGTACATCTGCCGTGACCTTAATTTACAGGCTATTTTGGAGTCTCGCCGAAAATTGAACTACGAAGGGGACGTGATCTTAACGTACCGATATTTTGGAGTCTCACCAGTAATGAACCATCAATATAAACTTTTGTACAAAATTCTTGCCAAAATAGCACGTATTGTCAAAGTGAATGTCGCAACAGTGTCCATTGCTTAGTCCATCTGTCAAGTAGTGTTTATGCGTATGACATCACAGTTTTTTATAGGGCTTATTCCAAATTTCTACCCTAAAGTATACACAAAATCCAGCTCGAGTACTTACTATTTCAAATGTACCAAATGTGTACCTATCTATATTTTCCTTGCACAACTTAGTCCGCCGTCTAAATGAGGCTAACAGCTGTTTGAAGTTCTAAGGATAAATCTGGAATTTACAAAAAGTCTCCCAAACACAAACACGTGGCACAAATTGTGTCCATTTATTTATCTATCACAAGTAATCTATTTCATTGCTTCTCTCTTCCCTTCTATATCTCTGTTCAAAATTAATCCAAAAGGCCACCACCTGCCTCCATAGTCGACCCACTCTGACATCACCACCAATACCAAAACCAAACCAATACCCACGCAACACAACCATAAGCTTGTACCCTACACTGTTGTACCCTACATCGACCTTGTCACCTATCTCTTGATCACTCATCGCCCTTTCCAGATGATCTGCTTTGATGAATAGTGATAGACCATTCTTGGGGATCCTCTACTGACCAAGAACCTTGCAATCAGAGGCTTAAGTGCGATCCTAATCAGAACCTTGATCAAAAGCATAGTTTATTTCAGACTCACCAGCCAAAGGTGCTGCTGCTCAACGCCGCCAGCTCAGTGTGCAATTCCTCGCTGACTCCGCCGATGGGTCCTTCTGTAAGGAGGTCCCATCGGTCATTCTGGGATTCTCCTGTGGCAGTTCCTGGGCCGCGGTGATGTTGGGTCGTTTTCGCTGGCTATGGGGACACCAGCCAAGTTTTCCAGAGATGGACTCCACATCGGCATTGTTCTTGATGGCTTATATAAAGACTGGTTATTCATGCCGACGAGACCGAAAAATGTACCTCTATTGCGATCTTGCCGTATTTCTCAAGTAATTCTCAAAATTGCCTGCCCGCCATTCGGTTCTGTTGTGTGTGAGAAAGTGGGGGACTTTCAAAGTGGAGATGTAGGTATTTTCAGCTTAGGGTTTTACATTGGAGAGAGAAAGAGGGGGATATCAAACCGGGGTGGTTTGGCGGTCGTGACTATGAAAGAGGAGAAAGGGTGAGAAAAATGATTGTTTGGTGGGTGGGGTAAAGCTGATGACATGGAGGGATTTGTCGTACTGACAGTTTTGCCCCTAAGATTTGTAATGTCTGTGAGGTTAAATTTAATGACGAGCTGATTTGAGTTGAGAAAATAGTTTGAGGTACTG
Source organism: Escallonia rubra (assembly GCA_033065855.1). Taxonomy (NCBI): domain Eukaryota; kingdom Viridiplantae; phylum Streptophyta; class Magnoliopsida; order Escalloniales; family Escalloniaceae; genus Escallonia; species Escallonia rubra. Next base: position 60,395 of record JAVXUO010001269.1, read on the forward strand.
GTTTTATACGTTCAAGACATTAGGTACTCGCTCGGGATTTGGTGTATGCTTGGGATTAGCCCTTTTTTTGTTAGGCAGACACTATATTCTAATCAAGTTGGAGTTTAGATATGTTTTTAATATTGACAGGACCAAGCGTGTGAAGGCCTACATTGAACTGGACCTCTCCGTTGTAAGTCAGTAATCCACCCACCGCCCGAGTATACCATTCACTCCCAAGAATTCAATTATGACCTTTTGTGTGTTTGTGGACGTGCTTTGCTAAGACTTCTTTCTGCCCTTATTTGAATAAAAACCTCAATTGTTTTGAAGTGATTTCTTTTAATTTTTTGGAACTGCTGTTTCTTGTTCTATATTAGAACTGTTGACATTATGCTGGCTGGTGTAGCTCATAGTGGCTTAGAACTGGATTCTATATCTTTTCATTGTTTACTTGCTTCTTCATATGTAAAATTTTGGTTTAGCATTCATGTAGGTGACCCATCTACTTTGGGATAAACGCTTGCTTGAGTCGAGTTACTTTTATAGAATGTGTTTGTTTGTCTTGAGAGACACAGAGTAAGAGGAAATTTATTCGGGGTAAGTGTCTCGTACGTCTATCTTTTAGTCGTATTTCAAGAGTGTATGAGTTTTGTTTTTGAAATAACAAACTAGTGAATTCTGGATGTCATAAATCTTTTGGTAAACTCTGTTAAATGTTTGCGCTGCCAGCCCTGAACGCGTAATAATTATATCTTTCTTTCTTCTATTTTTGTACGTGCTAGTTTTAGTCGAGTAATATCAATTTTAGACAAGGAGAACTTTTGGGTATTACAAGATAGTGGTGGCCTTGACCAGATATCTTTAATATCAATTACAGCAACAGTTCTTTCCTTCTGTGGAACACTTCCTTTGGATCTGCAAGTTTTTATTTTGATTGTTATTTTCTCACAAATGCAGTCTACTGGAGAAGATGGGTCCCTGACTGTCGATTACTTTACTTTCTCATCAAGCATTGCTGACAACTTGAGATCTGCGTCTCTTGTCATTAGTCATGCAGGTAATTATTCTGGCTGATAAGGGAAGGGTTTCTGCGATTGTCTGGATAACACTGATAAGAATGTTATGTTTGTATTTCATTATTTAAGGCACGTTAGACAATTACGATGAGTAGCAAATTGGGTTATTGGGATATTTCTGTTTCAGTTTTGAGAGAATTTATCCAGCTTTATACGGATGTTCGTCTAATCATGTAGCATCTTCTTAGTTTATAGTCTTTAGCTAGGAGAAGTGCATAAGGCTCCCACTTTTGCTGGGTCTGACAGAGATTGATATATGCAGGCTTACCATCACTTTTGTTGTGGTGAGGCTGCTTCTCCCATTTAAAGCCATGACCTCCTTGTCCAAATGGGGAAATCTTGCCGTTTTTCTGACGCTCACCCTCATTTTGATATTATTCATTGGGAAATCAATTTTGAAATTAGAACTTCCATTCATAGTTTTTCTTTTATCTTTTTTATCCTTCTGTTCTCCATATGTGCGATCGCCTCAACTCGCTGTTTCCTTGGTGGAGAATTTCTGAAATCCATTTTAATCTCGTTTTTTTGGGTCATCTAAGAAGAAACTAATATGCTTTCTAAGTGTATTTTTGTTCCATGTTTCCTGGAAGAATAAGCCATTTGTTCATATTCCTCTCCCGAGAGCTCTAAGTAAACCTCTAAATCTCTGCCTCTCTAATACATTATTTGTCCTATTTATTGGCGACTTTCTTTTATCAATATAGGGAAACAGCTTTCATGTCTTGATGCTTCTTCCAGATGAACCCATTGGTTGCTTTTTTCCTTGCTTGCTTCTATCTATACTTAATCTGATGTTAGCTAAGCTGACCTTGATACAGACTTTCTTCAGTTATTGGACAACCAATGTAGGGATGCGGTATTTGTGCATCATCTGAAAATTGTAGGACTACATCTACGAAAAGAGAATGATATTTCCACTTTAAATTTGAAGTAGCAATTGCACTTGCGCGATACATGTAATGCCTTCTCATGATTCTTCAAAAACTTAAACACAAGGTGAAGAGATGTGAGCTAAAAAATTGGAGTGGCAACTGGGCATCTTATTTCCCTTGTTTCTGTGACCACCAGTCCAGTTGGGCATGAATCTGTTATATTTTCGTCGAAATTTTCATTAAAGAGAAAACTGGTTTCGAACATCTCACATCTATTTACTGCCACAAATTGGTTTGTCATTTTATGATGCTCAATCTCTTTGATGTCATTGTAGCATGCTTCGAGATTCACTTTTGGAGAAGTCTGGATGAAAGGGCTGATTTCTAATTTATCTTTTTCTTGTCCTTATGATGTCAACTCCTTTTGATACTGTCAGTAGGTCCAATGAAGATTACATTTTTTTTTTTGTGGGGAAAATTTGTTGAGCCCATTTGTGCTGCCTAGTTCACCAAGTCTACTAAAAAAAAAAAAAAGACGAGCTCCTGGAATAGTTGTCCGTTTCAGAATCAGCATCATAAGCTTGTCACATGTATCAGTTAGGGAATAGTATTTACCGTGAGTATGAAGGAGGAGTGAACAGAAGATGCACCTAGTCCAAAATGCATATTGTCTTGGTATAACCATGTTTTGTACTTGTTAACAAGTTCATGGGACTTCTCTCTCTAGGTGCAATTTTTTTTCTTGATTTTTTAAGATTATTTGGGTTGGGGTGGTTTTGGGGGGAGGGACCGGAAAGAAGAACAAGATTATAATTGGATTTGATTTCATTGAGCTGCAGGTTCGGGGAGCATATTTGAGACATTACGGCTGGGTAAACCTTTAATTGTGGTAGTCAATGAGGACTTGATGGACAATCATCAAAGTGAGCTAGCAGAAGAATTAGCAGACAGGAAGCATTTGTTTTGTGCCCGCCCTCAAACTCTCTATCAGGTTATTGCAGCTATGAGCTTGGAATCTCTCATTCCATACCCTCCAGGTGATGCCTCACCGGTTGCCAAACTTATAAATAGATTCCTTAGTTTTCCCGATGATTGATGAACTTGTTGATTAAAAAACCGTTCAGTAATTTAAACTGAGGAATGAATCTAGGATCATTATTTTTGACTTTCACGAAATCGCTACATATGTTTTCTCATCCATCGCACCCCCCCCCCCCCCCCCCCCACCCCCACCCCCACCCCCCGGAGATACAAAATAAAAATAATGGCAAGGAAAGAAACCGGTTTAATGGAGTTGAGTTTTTTGTTACCAATTCAAATTAGTAGTGACAATTTCTATCAAGAATTCCTAATTTTGTTCAAGCCGATGTCTGTTAAACCATGAGAAGTAGGACATTCGCGTGGTCATGCTACGGATTGCTTGGGCTTCAGTTAAGCACAAGTTCCAAAACGGTGACGACAGGTTTAGGCAGCTTTCCTTGTTCGCGGTTTACCACAATACAAGGGTGAGCCATAGGGTCCCCATTTTGCATATAAGATGTATCCGAATGGAGTATCTGGTGAATGAATTATCCTTTCTTTCTAATAATGGTGAATCGCTAATAGCCCAGCTCGTGTTTCACTTAAACCCAATGGTAAAGCGGTTTTGCTTGCTCGGAGTTCAGATGCATGCAGCCCTACCGTCGTTGGAATTCATATTTGGTCTGATACCACAGGATAGCGTGTGCGTGCGCGCGTGCATGTGTACCCTCAACCACTGCCACGTGATATTGCCAGTTGTTCCGAATCTTTCGGTTATAATATAAATTGGTTCCATCCCCTGTGCGATGAGACTTGCCTAGGCCCCAATGGGATCAAAATTATCGTCGCTGCTGAAGCACTCTACATGGTAGTCTGGCCATAACTTTCACTGCAGTGAGGGGGAGACCCCAGGGAATCTAAGTGGTCCTGATCGTAGTCCACCTTGTAAGTTTGGATATACCATCGTCTTCGGAAATTTCCCATTGTTCTTGTGTGAGTTTGCTTAACACCTTAAACGAGAAACTGCATACCACAAATAGGGAGACGGAGAACGCTTTGGGGGTTGATCATAACGTTGCGAGTACTTCAATACAATGCGTCAACTTTTCTACCATAAATACGAAAAAGAAAAGGTAGGTGGTTGTACATTAATATGATTCATTTTTCAACTGCAATCGGTTCAACAGCATGAGGCAAATTTGATTTGGCAGGTGATGATCACATTTCTGTCGAGGATTTGGATGCCATGCGCACCTGGAAATGAGGATCCCTGCGTGAACGTCAGTTTTGCAATGTATCTTTCTATCTGGTGGGGCGTTGGTCCTACTTTGTATTAAATTCATGTGCATAGCCAAAATAGACCCATCTGTACCAGAAACTGCAACGCCCACATGAACTCACGGAACGCCTCGATCTGCTCTTGGTGTGTGAGAATGACAGGAAGGGATGAGAGTGATCTAAGCCCTTGCGGATAGTGATAATCTACTGTTTGGTGGGAGGTCCATCGCTATGCAGTGTCACTCTCCACTTTCGATTTTAAGACAACGAGCGAGTTAAGAAGAAAGAAGTACAATGTCCCAGAAGAAGATTAGGGAAGTTAAGTGTAGCTTGAGTGAGGAGATTAGAGAAGTTAACTAGTAGGGATTTGATAAATCCATTAAACTCGCCAACTCCAGTTTTGTCACTAAAGGTTAGAGTTGTGTTATAATCATGTGTCATTCTCGCCATTCCCGGAGATTAGAGAAGTTAACTAGAAGGGATTTGATCCTCGAGGATCCTAACGACATTCTCGTGACTCTGTATACATAATCACAAAGGTCGAAAAGTAACAATAAACCTAATAAGTCTACTTTTAAGAAATTTTGTAGTAAAATTTGCTCCCTCACATGACATCTAAGATTACTACTGGTTATGGGCAAAAGCATCGCGTTTGCAGTTAATATTAAAGATTGATAACATGCGTGTGCACCGGATACACACTTTCCTGCTTCCATCAACACCATACAAATAACAATGAAAGATGATTTTGGTCATGAATAATTGAAGACAATGGTGTAAGGGTTGGGAATAGAGGGAAGTTAGTTGATCAAAAAAAAAAAAATTAACAAATGGATAACTTGTCATTATTTTGTGTAGAGGTGGCGAGAAAATAATAGAAAAATAGCTAACATGTAAAATAGCATTGTTACCATTTCATTAACTAATCGTGACGAGAAATTGCAATGCAGTAAATGGAAACTATTAACAAATAGTAACACAGAAACTTGCTCTGTTTTTAGTGGCGTTTAGATTTGCGAATCTTGCAGCACAGAAAGAAAGGAAAACAACAAACTTTTGGCACGAGTCAAGCTGACAACCTATTGGGAATGATTATTTGTGCAGGTCAGGAGGACCACCACATCCCCTTAATTTCCCTGGAATTCAGGGCAGCCAATTGACTTCCATGAACACCCATTTCATGGTTCCTAGCATCGTATTGGCATGTGCAACTTGAACGAATAACACTGGCCTTGCCTTGGGCAGGCATGCAATTATCACACTGCCATGATGCATGTCCATTTGCCAGCTATTTCAACTACTGCCCCACCTCACAAGTTTCATAACAATTTTTTGATGATGAAGTTTGTCCAGACAGCAGAGTTTCTAAGGGATAAATCGCAAGGGCTGTGTAGATGTGAACTGGTGAAAAAGCTTCCAATTTTGCTGAGAGGAAGACACAGACTATTCCTAAGATAATACAAAAGAAGAGACAGAATGAAGTACAGATGGCCCTCCTTCCATTATTCCACACAGAGAAAGCGTAGGATTTGGGGGGGGGGGGGGGGGGGACATCAGAGATGAAATTATCCACAAAGTAGTTTCTCGTCCGTAATTTTTGTCGTGAAACATTTGATTATTATTTCTACCAACTAGAATCACTTATTACTTCATCTTTGGAGCTACATTGTCGTCACTTTTAAGTGGCTAACTTCATATTTGGAGCTACATTATTGTCACTTTTAAGTGGCTAACTTCGTCTTTGGAGCTACATTATCGAGTGCAGAGAGAGAGAGGGAGGGAGGGAGAGACGTGCCCAAGCAAGCAATATTACCCTCCTAGAAAGGAGAACACAACATTTCCCACATCCTCTCTCTTTCTCTCCCCCCTTGACTGAAGTTCTTTCCTCATTTCAACTTTCCTTGTGGCCATGGAAAGTAACACAGCTGTTGCTCCTGCAAGAACACCAGGTCTTGCAGCCAAAAACATCACCCACAACTACCATCACTCACACCTTCAGCCCCATCACCACCACCATGACACTCTCCCTTTCACTACCATTCTCATAATTGTCATCCCTGTCATCATTACCATCCTCCTCCTGTCGATACTTTTGATCATTGTAATGCTCCGACGCCTCAAACCTCAGAAAACTGATAGGAGCACCAACAGCGGCATCAGCAACTGTAATTGCACCTTCATTGCTCATAGCACCATCAACTTCAATTCCAGCCCAGGTAACTCCCAAGTTTTCAAGCTTCAACTCTTTGGACATCGAGTTTCAATCACTACGTTTATAAGTTCATGTTTGAGAATTCTGCACGTTTTATGTTTATGTAGCAGAAGTGAAGGGTGGGTGTTTATATGGAGGAAGTTCGGGCCGATTGCCTGCAACGAAATTCAGAGGAGTTCAAGTATTTACGTACAAAGAACTTGAAGTGGCAACAGATAAATTTAGTCAAAAGAACGTGATTGGCAATGGAGGATTTGGAGTGGTTTATAGAGGGGTGTTGAGAGATGGAAGTATGGCAGCCATCAAAATGTTGAACAGAGAAGGGAAGCAAGGCGAGCGCGCATTCCGATTAGAGGTTAGTCATTCTCTTCTTCATCTCAAGGTTAGTTTGTTAGATACATGGCCTTTGTTTCTTCTTGCTCTCTCCTAATATTTGCTTCTTCCTTCCTTCCTAGAAAGAGTAATGGACTTGTGAGATTGCATTCATTTAGTATGTGTGTGTGTGTGTGTGTGTGGTACATTATTTAGAGCCTCTCTCTCTCCCTCCCTCCCTCCCTCCCTCTGACACACATTTATCAATCCCTTTATCTGCTCCGCAATTTCATGTCCTCGCATTAATGGATGAGTTCAACAACTTAATGCAGATGGGTTGCAACAAAATGACAAGAAAAACGTTATTCTCTGTTCTGTTTCTTTTGGCAGGTGGATTTACTAAGCCGCTTGCAGTCTCCATACTTGGTGGAGCTTCTTGGCTACTGCGCAGATCAACACCACCGGCTCCTAATATTTGAGTTCATGCCAAATGGCATTCTGCAGCAGCATCTCCACCCTCACCCCAATCAATCTCGGCCGTTGAGTTGGGGCATTCGATTGAGAATAGCCTTTGATTGCGCCAGAGCCCTCGAGTTCCTCCATGAGCACACTGCCCCGTCCGTCATCCACCGCGATTTCAAAAGCAGTAACGTTCTCTTGGACCAGAATTTCAGAGCTAAGGTCACGGATTTGGGGTTGGCCAAGATAGGCTCGGACAAGATTAATGGTCAGATATCGACACGCGTGCTGGGAACCACTGGATATCTTGCACCAGAGTGAGTGCTTCATCATCTCTTTCAAGAATCAAAACCATATACCATAGATATGCTACTTCACATGATCATGTAATGGAGCTGTCCAAGTCCTTAAAAACCTTCTTGGGTGAACAAAGTTCTTATCCAAATATAATATGCCAATTGTTTAAATTATGTCATGTATAGAATCTAACATGTTTCCAGCTGCTAGGGAGTGTAACAATTGTTTAAATTTTGGTAATGTAGGTATGCTTCGATGGGTAAGCTTACGACAAAATCAGATGTGTATAGCTATGGCGTGGTTCTGCTAGAGCTCTTAACAGGCCGTGTGCCAGTCGACACTAAGCGGCCTCCTGGAGAACATGTCCTCGTCGCTTGGGTCAGTAACGAACCTTCTTGAACATTTCTCAGCTGCATATAGAAAACTGGCTTGAACCTAAACAGAATATTGGTTCCATGGGCCTGCACAACATAATTATGCATCTTAAGATTTCACCACCTAGACTGCACACCTTTTGGCAGTTCATGAAGCACATTTGTACTGACAAAGTTCTGACACAAAAGTCTTCGCCATGGACGTGTTTTAGATTTTCGTAGCGTGACTCGGGATTACTTTCTTTATCTGTAGTACAGTGAGGCAATGTTTCGAACCATTTTTAGTGTTGCTTGCCCCATAACTGCAGGCTCTTCCAAGGCTTACTAACAGAGACAAAGTTGTTGAAATGGTTGATCCAGCTCTACAAGGCCATTATTCCAAAAAGGATCTAATTCAGGTCAGTTTAGCTCTTGTTGCCATGAATTTTCATCATGATTGGTTTCGCAGATTCATACTACACATGATTTACTTAACAGTGTACTACTGGTTACACAGGTAGCAGCAATTGCAGCCATGTGCGTCCAGACTGAAGCTGACTACCGTCCTCTAATGACAGACGTTGTGCAGTCCTTAGTTCCTCTGGTCAAAAACTTATCCTCTCTGTGTCCCTCTACTTCCTTCAGATTTAGCCAGAAAGTAAGTCCCAGATGTTAGGACGCTGTGTTGGAACTCGCAGTGAGATGTCCATGATCCATATAATTTAGCCAGCCGATTATCTCTGAGAAGATAACACCGGCATCTTCAATCCACCCTCGAACACCACCTCTCATGATTATTGAGCTCATAATTATGTCAACCCAGATTTTGTTCCTTGCAAATGGCATCAATTGGTTGCATCATTCAGAGACAACCATTGGTTTTTAAGCTCTCATAACACGCACTACACCGTGCAAAATGCAGCAGCGTGGCATCACAGAGCAAAATACCGCCAACATAGTGCTGGCGAAGCACAAGAGAGCAAAACTTGCACGTCCGGGAGCAAAGCGTAGGCAGGCTGCTTGAATAATAAAGTTCTGCTTTCCAATGGAACAAAGATGTACAAAATCAAGAAAGGGATCAGCGAATCCTTTTCGCCATTCAACTCACCAAATGGCAAAACATCAAAACTTGAAACGTCAATGTACACTATCTTGCGGTCTTCACCGTGTTCATTGAGGAGCTAAGTCTATATTCCCTACTCGTGAACCTGTTTGTATGTTTTTCAACAGAAGGAAACCCAATCTAGGAGCTTTGCCACAGTGCCAACAAAAATAACTAAATAAAGAAGGTAATAGGGAAGCAAAAAAGTTTGCTTCACCTGTTACATAGATTTTTTTTTTCTCTTCTAACGTTTGCTAATTGATAGAAGGGGATGGGAAAAAGACGGTCTTTATGGGTTTTCAACCGGTGAAGCTAACCTCACTGTTCGAGTATTACACCTAGTTAAAAACATACGACACAAACATCACCAAAGAGGGAAAAACTATGCATGGTACCCATTTTAATGTCAAATGTTCGAGTCTCATCCGAGCGAGAGATTTGGATTAAGGAAATTTCATCATTGTCACCTAGCTTTTGTTTAGTTCCCACATAACTTGATACTAGTGATTTTGGACATATTAAATGTGGGCGCAAGTTAAGACAAATGGCAAAAATATCTTATAGGAAGTTCAGTTGGAGGGGATTGTGGGTAAAAGAGCCAAGGGAGGCGCCAACTGGGAGTTGTTTGATAGTTTTAATTTGTTCAATACAGTGCGACTTTAGTACCCTTTAGTGAAAACATGGGCAAATTTGTCGTTTTCCTGATCTTTTTCGTACTTAGCCGGATTGAAATCTTCTGATATAACAGAAAATTTTCGCTAAATAAAAGCTTTTAGTAACCAAATGGCAAGAAAGAATACACTTTTAAGACACGTAAGTATTAGAACGCAAACATGGCTTTGCCTATGCAATGCACCAGGCGCAGAAGCTGAGGCTACAATCTTTATATGCTTTGGCAAAAGCTGTTTATGCTCTGGCTATGGCATTGACAATACCATCACTTGCTCATTTCACATGAATTGAGGCGCACAAGCACAAGAGATTGCCGGGAGGCTCAGATAACTTCATATTCAGCTCAGAAAATATCAGCCTAACAACTGATGGTCCTTGGTTGGCCTAAAAAGATTCTAGTAAAAGTGACAAAACAGCATAGCATTATAAATGATGGAACAAGGGCACAAGAGCTGCAATGGTCCATGCCCCAATAACCAAATAATATCAACAAGAAGAAACTGATTACCAACTAATATTTTATAACATGAAAACAGAAACATCCAGTATCTGGGAAGGAGTGGCAATGCTTAAATAGGGAAAACTTTACACGATGGACAGACTTATTCGCAGAGCAGATAATGTTACGCCACGAACAATTTAAAGATGAAAAAAGTTGTTAGTCCTATCCTACTTTCTTCTTCTCTCAGAGCCCTTTAACTCTAGGTGATTACAAGTGAAAAGCTGAGGGAGGGGAACTGGCCAAGTGCCTAACGCTAAACAGCCCATCCCGGCAACCGCAACTTTAGTGCCAAGCACATGTATGCACCAGTTAACAATCCGCAGCAAACCATCCGTCTTTGTCTAGCTTTTCCAAAAACGACTATTAACACAGAAGGGACATGAAAAATACAGAGATCATTGGAATATATCTACGAAATCTGCCAGTCTAGTAGAAATAACGTAATACATGGGGGTCTTGCACTGCCATCCTAGAGCAATGGTGGGGCAAACAACCCAAAAATCTCTGCCATGACCGCAAAAAAAAAGTGTGTGGTTGGGGGGGGATCAATTGTCCTCTACACAGCCCAAAATAATTTGGCCATTTTAAGAGACCTGTACAATCCTATAAAACTCATCACAATAACACTAAAACTAGAATAACAGCGGCACAGTGGTGATTGATCACCTGTCCTGTCATCATCGAGTAACAGGCATGCCCAAGATAATTCTTACGAGTGCTCTTGTCACATTACGTTGACATTGTGTAGGATTGTTGGGATAAGCCACTAAGCAGACACTACATGACATTATGACAGCACTGCAAGAACGCATCTGAGAGTTGAATCTGGATACCCTAAAGGGTCTATCAAGTGTTAAATCTTAAGGTGCCCAAGCCAAATGTTATGATTCGATTCAATACCTCGTAAATACGCACTCATAGCATGCAAATTTATGATGGCATGAATTGTTAACTCTGTAAAATACAGCTCCCGGATAGCCTAAAGGGTCTATAGTTGTTAGTATCCTACGCTTTTGCCACGCGAAATGTTATGATCCGATTCAACACCTTGTCAATACAAAAATATATGAATTCTTGATTGGCGGGAATCACAAATGATGATGAATCTTAGAAACAACTCGTACTGAATTCGGCAGTTATTAAGACTGACAAACCATATAATTAAAGCAATTAATACCTTGTCTTCCTCCAAAATTAGCTTCCCAGAAACTCGAAGATGTGGAACCTAGGTAGCACGGACACGGACACGGACACGGTGTCGGACACGGACACCGACGGGGACACCGGACACCGCAATTTTCAAAAAATCGGATTTTGGACACCGCAGGACACCGCTATTTTTTTAATATTTTTATTATTTTATATATATATATATATATATATATATCAAATACATTTCACAAACTATAATAACAAACAATAATAAAAAAACTACTAAAATAAAGAATTTAAATAAATACAAGTCATATTCTATTCATTTATTTGGTGGTACCAAATAAAGGGGCATAGTGCAATTTATAAAGGGCCATATCTGGTGTCCTTTAGTATAGTCACAGAAAAAGAAAAAAAGGGAGAAAAGGGAGAAGGAAAAAAAAGGGAAAGGTATCTGTGGGTCGCGACTCGCGAGAAAGAGAAGACACAGAGAAGAGGAAGAAAAGAGGAAGGAGACGACTGCCGAGACAAAGAGAAGAAGCAGACCTGTGGGTAAGCGACGGCGGTGGAGGCCTCCGGCGACGATGGCGAGAGATCTGGTGACGGCGACAGCGACGATGGACAGATCTGTCGGCTTCCGTATCCGGCAACGCCGGCGCCTTTCATATCTGTCGGCTCCGACAACATCGACGACTTTCAGATCTGTCGTCTCCGGCAACGTCGGCGACAGATCCGGCAACATCGGCGACAGATCCAGCATCACGGCGACAAGAGAGAAGAAGACGGCCGACAGATGAGGTGAGAGAGAAGACGACGACCCCTGAAATTTGTTCCAAAAATTCCGAAGTAGCCCCAAACGTTCGGACACTGCACATCACCGTGTCCGACACCACTCGATGAAGTGTCCGACACGGTGTCGGAAAATTAAAAAAAAAAAAAAAAATTTGGACACCGATTGGCGGTGTCGGACACGTGTCGGGCGGTGTCCGGAGGGTGTCGGGGTGTCCGTCCGTCTAGGACACCAAACCCCTCCCTAGGAGGGGTGTCCGTGCTTCAGAGTGTGGAACAAAACTCAGTCAGTCCATTGTTATGCATAAAGAATATTCCCCACTTCTACATTCCTTTGCCTACATACACCAAGTTTATAGAACTCGTCAGTGCCAATAGGGAACTACAGAACAAGAGAATTTCACCGCCCTCATGCTCAGATGCTCTAAAGGACATTTAGGCAGTTGACCTTAATGAGAACCCTCAACTTGAGACTACCTTACTGTCTTCTGATGCGATCAGAATTCGCCAATGTCTTCTTCAGATCATTGCTACACAGTGATGAAATAGATTTCAATCCTCTGAGTATTCACGAGGCTAAGAACAACAATAAAATGCTAGTATCTCACTGGAAGAAGCATCCCACTTCGTTCAGCCAGAAATTAATACTTAAAATTTGGTGAGACGATCTCTGGAAGTATATAAAATTCAGAGACACAAAAGATAGCTAGCTACCTGTTTCTTAAAGACCAAGCATCCAGAAGAGCATTAGCCACCAACTACTTCAATACTTCATTCACAAGAGCAGAACTAATTTCTGAAAGCTCAGAGACAAACTGAAATACATTAGTCCACCCATAAGCCTGATCAAACAAACGAAAAGAACTCCAACATCAGAATAACAGGGTACGAAAAGTCTAATGAGCATATTGTTCAATAGTAATCATTTCTGTGCTCCAAACCTCCCCCTCCCCCCTTCTTCCACACCCTCAACCCCAATACGCACAAAAAAAAATGTATCAAACAGTTACAACAATTGCTTTTAAAAATTATCCAACACTTCAGAGATTATAATAATATCTCCACCAATTACATTGCATTCATTTTAACACGAGTATGTGGCAGATGACAGTTTTCTTAGTTCTTACATCAAGTTGTAAGAAGTCCATAAGGATTTTAACCAGGGGGTTCTGGTTTTGCTGCCAAAAAAAAAAATACCACTTAGAACATAGAGCATAAAGGACATTAGAAGATAAACTAGACACATTACATGAGTACCTGAACTAAAAGAAGTGAGTTATTGCCTTCAAATCTTCTGCACAATACAAGGAATTCCGTCAGTTTCACCTAACTTTTCACTGGCTCTATACAGGCTGCCGCTTCTAAAAGACTCACCCCCATGTCTTTAAGCTACATGCCAAGAGAGTGTTTGGTTATGTTTAGGTGGGAACCAACAGTGCAACATCGGGCTCTGCCACAAAGAGCAGGTATCTGGTTGCCAAGAATAGCATCAGAGACCCTTGATGGAACCTGGTGTATGACACAACCAAATTAAATGTAGAGTCGAAAAGAATCCATTTTATAACTGTGCTCCTTGGCATCTTATTAATGTGGTCATTACCCATAAATATATCTCTGACATCAGATCCATCCTTTTAACGCTTCCGCTTCCATCACATCTTTCAACCACTTAACCGCGTTGAAGAGGAATCCAACTTAATGCATCAACCAAGACTGCAACACTGTTTCACCAAATTTTCACCTAAATCAAAGAACCCATGTCTTCATCAATCACAACCTAAAGATATAACAGAATGCCAATAATTGATAAGCATTTCCCCAGTTTTCCAAAATTCATTTGGCACATTACACATCAAACTGTCAAAAAGAACATATGAAAGCGGTTGATGGAAATAGTGGATGAACATTCATTTAACCTACACCTAATACTTTCTACTTCTTACATTTTCTAGACTCAAGGATACTAAGAACTAACCTTGCTTGCAACAAAGGTGCTAAAAATAATTACCTTATCTATTAAATCTGGCATGCGTTGGGAGACTCCTTATTGGTGCCTCCCTTGAATAAACATGCTGGAAGTTAAACTCCGACTCCACCATGGACCATGCAAAAGCTAAGGCTGCTATTTGCCCCATATGATTGGTGACCAACCACGTTACCAGTTGGTTTTCAAGTCATCTCCAAGTGCCACTTGTGCGACACCCATAACCACCTAAAGCAATTTCCAGTATTGGTCAATCAATGTGTAAGATAAACCAGTCAAGGTGCATAGGAAAAATCTCATTTTATAGGTGAACAGCATGCCACGTGTGCTTGGCTTTACCCCACATACAAAGTTACTTCGATGAACCCTTAATTTGTTATCCCTGTTGAGTTTAGAGATTCCCTTGGAGAAAAAAGTAGCAATGCTCCATAGTTGTAAACACGTGATGAGGAACCAAATGCAGGGGAGAAAAGGTAGGTCCCACTACAGACTTGATTTGCCGCAGAGCCCTCTTAGCCCAGTAATATTCCAACTAGAGCCTATATGGTTCTAGATTATCCCGATTTGAGAAAGTAATATTCCAATGGATAATTAATTGGCATCGTTAAATGCTTCTTCTCTATGCTTGATTTGGCGTATTTGAGTGCAGAATAATCAGGATGTCTTTTAATGGCATGGTAGTACAATAGGCATAAAAAAGAGTTTTTGGTTTTATATGTAGCTAGACAAAAGTAATGGTTCAGACTTTAATTGGAGTTTGCAAAGGATTTCAGACTGTGTGTTCCTTAGGGAATTTGATTATGAGACAGAGAACATGGCATATGGTAGGGGGGAAGCTAATAACTATGCAATGTTCACAAAATAATTAAAACGTGACATTCCAGTTCTATTGGGTTCTTTTTAAAAGGGTGTCATGTGTTCATTCAGTGTTGAGAAGTGTATGATACTAGATCATTTGTCATGCCAATACAAGTGTTTGGTCAGCCATTTTAGAAAGAGAGGATGAAAACTATATACCTTGATGAGACAATGAAAGTAGAAAGGACTAATTTAGGAAGATATTCATACAGTTGTACAAAAAAATATAGCTATGACAAGTACAGAAGGTCGGAGTAAGTACCATCTGGTCAGTGCTGAAACATTTCATCCACTAGCTAACAGTCCTTAACCACATCTCCATCCAGTCCAAGCATTTTTAAAGTAATGGGGTCAGGGGTAATACCCTCCTTTCTCATTTCGTCAAACACATCATAGGCTCTGTCCAGACATCTAAGTCTTTTGTATCCAGCAATTAGAACATTATAAGTGACTATATCAAGAGCAATATTCTTTCTTGTCATTTCATCTACCAACATGATGGCCATATCCATGCGCTTCACCTTGCAAAATCCATCTATCAGACAAGTATAAGTAACAGCAGAGGGCAGATGATCTCGTTGCAACATTTCTTTGAACACTCCCAAAGCTTTCTTCACCTTTCCAGTTCTACAAAACCCAGCTATAACTGATGTGTAAGAAACCTTATCTGGAAGCAAATCCTTTCCAATCATTTCCTTGAAAAAATAGCAGGCATCACTCATTCTCCTCCCACGAGAAAATATGTTAATGAGAACTGTATATGCAATTGCATCGGGAGTAACCCCGACCTTTAACATCATAGCATACAACATTAAGGCCTTTTTCGTTTTCAACTGTTTGGCACAACCATCCATTAGAGTGCTGTAATTCACAACATTGGGAAAAATATTACTCTTAAGCATGACAGGAATAAGCTCCAATGCCCTTTCTGATTTTCTATCTTTGCACAGCCCGTTGATAACAGCATTATATGTGAAAGTGTTAGGCATAATGCCTTGGTCCCTCATCTTATCCATTAGCTTCAATGCTTCCTCTAGTTGCCATTTGCTGCAATACTCGTGAACCATAGTATTGCAAGTACGGATTAGAGGAAAGATACCTTCTTTGAGCATGACACTGAAAAATACCAAAGCTTTGTGCAAGCATCCTATCTTGCAAAAGCCATGAATCAGATTGCTATAGTTTGAAGCAATGGGAGTCAAGTTGTTACGCATCATCTCCTTCAAAAGTTTGCAGGCAGAATCCATATCACCCTGCACACAATACCCATTGATTAAGAAGCCGTAAGCATGCACGTCATATTCATAACCTAGAGTCCCGATTCTGTGGAATATATCCAGTGCGATATCCATCATTCCATTTTTACAGAAACCTTTCAATAGTGAGCCATAGCTAACAAGGGATGGTTTTATGTCACTGGATTCCATCTCCTCGAGTAAGGAAAGACCTTTCTCTAGATCTCCACTTTCGCAAAATCCATCAATCAAGATGCTGTAGCTGTAAACATCCGGTGTAAATCCACAGGTCTTCATTTCTTCCAAAATGCCCAAAGCTTTATCAGGTTCGCCTCTTTGGCAATACCCTTCTATAACTGCATTATAACAATAGCTATTGAGAGGTTCGCTTTTACTCCGTAATTCACAGATGAAGTCGAAGGCAATCTCAACATATCCAACTTTACAAAGTGCACGAATGAATGTACTATAAGTCACAACACTTGGGGCTTCCCCGCTGTCCTCCATTTCATTGAGCATCTCGGTCACTTTTTCAATAACAACTTCATCTTGTCGATAATCTCCTCTACAATAGAAGTTCATCATAATGGTGTAGGTATAAACATTAGGCCGTGGCCCAAAGTTCTTTAAATCTTCAAATAAGCTCAAAAGATAATTTCCTCTGTTTGCTTCTGCCAAGCACTTCAGCAGAAAATTAATTGAAAATATATTTAGGGTCAGCCCAATTTTCATTGCTTGCACATAAACATCAACTGCTTGTTCAACCAGCGAATTTGCCGCATAAACCTTCATAAGTGCATCGAATACAACTCTCGATCTCTCAGCTTCATTAGGTGAATCCAGTAAATTGGGAAACAAAAAAAACAAGTCAAAGTTTGCCTCTTGATAGTAACAAACCATATCCCTAAGCAAAGCATACACTTGGGAATGCATTCCCACTGAGGCGTATATATGGACAATAGTCCTAAAGGCATTTATCGAATGGGGAAAACCGCACTTCCTTATAGTCGACCATGAAGTTACCCCTCTTGCAACTTCCCAATTCAATGACTTAAACACAGTGGCAACCTTGTGACACAGTTTCCGCCTTCTTTTGCTAATAAACACTTTCCTTGGCATAGTTATATCATTTCCTAAGTTGTCTTCAGCGGGTGGGTTAGAATCAAAGCCGTAATCATCTAGTGCAAACGCGGTGGAAGCGGCATAAAACACCCTACAGCATATACTATTTGTGAAAATTACCTGATTTCGAAGTGTACCCGGTTGGTGAAACAACCTAGAAACTGAATGAAGACAGTTTCTTCCTGGAATTAAGCACATACCCATGTGGTGAAACTCGGAGTTTTCGAGTATTCAGCCGAAACAAAAGGCGTACCTCCATTACAATAGACAAGAGACCATGGTCTGAACTTTGCAGCTTTGATTCAAGTAAGCAAATTAGTTGGAAACGAAGAACGTTAACTCAGAATGGTGTGACTTAGGAGTTAAGTAGGTGTACCATGGACCATGAAACTGCTCAGTTGTTGAAGAGAGACTCTATCGTCTTTCCTTCTAAATCCTCACCGCCGCATTATAACAGTGCTTCTGTGTAAGATTTTGTCTGCGCGCCTTGAAGGATGAAGATTGGGCCGAGCTTACCCTGCCAGGATGGTTTACGTCTCTGATTGGAGGCCCAACTTAGATTTCTCACGGCTTTTTATCATTTAATAAATCAATTTCACAAATTTAATTCAACTTCCTTCTGCCTCACAAGTCACAACTTGTTTCGTTCGTTATCATTTTCCTATTTTAAATTCAATTGTGGATCGTGTCTTAAATTTATTTTTTTGACCTCATTAAGTAAAGGAAAAATGGCAAAAATCATCCTCCTTCCTTGCTTTCAGTATTTTTGCAAGCAGTCTATGTAAAAGATCTCCTTGTTAGATCCTATTGGAGAAAGGCAAAAAAGTAATTTTCTTTGGAGTTGGTGAGGATAGTGGCTGGGTTTTGCCATATGGAGTTGGGCCGAAGGGTAAATGTAGTAGTGTGTTGATGATGGTGGTGGGATGGTGATACCGTTGGCGAGGTGGGAAGCAATGTGCTGATGATGGTTGTCTTTGGCGTCACTGTCGCTGTTAATCCCATGACTCTAAACAGCGAGCGAGGATATGATGGTGGTGGTTGCGGACTGAAATGGGCTCGAGTAGTCTTCTTCGCAAAGGTTGGCTTGGTGCCGGTGGCTAACGCCAAAGACATTTTTGTGGAGAGAAATGTTAAGTTTTATCGGTTTCATCCTTTGAAGGAGGTGGATGACTTAATTTTCCCTTAAGTAAATCATCAACATCATTAAACAAGCTGATTAGGGCTGGCTAGCCAATCAATTGTGGATGGAGAAAGACTCGAGATTATTTCCAAGCACTTCAGAATGGACATACACTCTGAAGTGCTACGACTAACCATAAGGGTAAATTTAGATAAACTGTGCGAAACAATTAAATTGCTATAACGAAAAATAAAATAAAAAATTCCATACAATATCCTTGCAAAAAAATTAGTCTGCTTGATAGGATTTTCAAGTCGTTTTCACATTACATTGAAAGGTAAAAAAATTTAAAATTGCTTCTACATCATATAATCACTCCCATAACCAATGCTGTGCTCTAGAAGGGAAGACTGGTTTCTGTCCAGATCACCCATATTTACACTGCAAATCTCGACATCATTACAGAAGAACTATCTGCCACAAAAGTTTGATCAAGTTCCTAGTTTCAGACCACCTACTTATAGATACAAAAAGGACACCATTGTAGGGTACAGTTTCTAACATTTAAGGTTAGCTTTTCTTTGGAACTATATCTCATGTCAACTTGCAGCCTCTTCACTAAAGTGCCTATTTTCTTCTTCCCCCTTTCCCTGTTGCGACTTAATGTTCTTTTCGCCAACTCTCTCTTTATATTTTGCAAATGCTGCTGATAAGGCTGATTTCACAGTTGTCTCGGGATCTTCCTTCTTGCGTTTGCTAGCATCCTCCACTTTGTTTTCATCTTCTTTTCTTTCACCGACGGTAATAGGTTGGACAGCTTCTGGTCCAGAAGTGCGGTTGGATGATACGCGCTTGAATGGTTCATGAAAAGTGTCATACAAGCGTTTTACCTGATATTCCATAGGGTCAAGACCAGCGATTAGAATGTTCAAGGGAAAAGCTGAAGCCATATTCATGAACTTCCAAGAGCTCTTCTTCTTTACAATGAGCTTGTAGACAGCAAGCATAAACAAAATGAGGAACATCATATGACATATTGCAATTTAAGCTTTTGTAACGTCATTTTACGTCGTTTCTTACGCAGCCTTACCCCTGCTAATATGGCAAGACTATTCCTGCGCTTTGAACACATGGCATCCCAGTCACAATGCCATGGCATGGTTCTAAAATTTTGCATCACCACAATTATGAACATAACAACTACGAGAAATACCTTGCATTCGCCTATGCCAGGACAACGAGCTAGATCTTCCATTGATGCATCCATAATATGAGACAGAGACTGCAAGAAGGAAATCAATTTGTAGAAACAGCATATATAGGCAATCACTATGAGCAAGCTGAATAAAGTTTTATGGATACCCCGAACGTAGAACCAAGAGTAACCACGTCTGTCTTGTTGACACGTCGAACCGTTGTAAGAGCATGGTTTAGCTACTTGTACCCAAAAGAAAAACATTAGCTACAATCACAAAGCCAGTCAACTCATATAAAAGCTCTATAGGTGTGAAATGGTCCGACTTTCTGATGTATGCTGTCAGACACTTGTATGTCTATTTAGCTGACAAAAGTTCAAAAAAAAAAAAAAAACTCGAGTGACTTTTCGAAGACCTTTAAGAAAGAGATACCCGTGACAAGTAGTCTGTATCCATTTGGCCTTGAATAATGTCTGCAGGCTTGTTTTCGTAAACTTTTATCGTCTCCAAATACCGAGCACATTCTTCCAAACTAAACAAAAGAACAGAATAGGAAGTGAACCTGCTATTCACCTTGAAATAATCATATAATTGAATTACAAACGATTCTATAAACTCAAGCTTGCATAGCCTGCCTTTCCGTGTCACTGCTTAGAATTTCTAGTGCTTTTGCACTTAATGCACTTTAATTTGTCTCTCAATGTCAAAGCAGGGATTGCATGTGAGGAGAAGTGCAAAAGCATGATATACATGTCTAGCCCAGACTCTAACACTTATTACTACAGCAATCTTCCGCTATTTATGTTCAATAATATATCTACATCCTGCGAAGCTATGCTCAATTTTTTGGTCCAATTAATCTTACTGTGCCTCTAGCAAAAAATTTTGAATACTGTACATAAGGTGGTTACACCGTAGTTTATACACTATTCGTAGATTAAGGATCACAGTGAGAAATGGTAATCACTGATACTAGGATTTCATAGCCATATAAATCACGTTGATATAGCATCTTCAGAATTACTCATTGAAGGATAAAAGCAAGTACCTCCAACCACATAAAAGGGTGCAGTCATGCAGTAGAGCCGTTTTGGTGACCTCAAGTAAAGGCTTAACTACATCTTCCTGGAATAAAAAATGACAATTAGAAACCAAAACTCAGAATCATATCATATCATATTAAACATACACTTCTTTTCACGTCCAAGGATCACCTTTAGAAATCTAGATACATAAGCCACGAAAATAAGAAAGAATCAGGTGTTACCAAAGGGACTTACAACATCAACATGACATAACACAACACGAAGCTTATAGTTCTTCTGCAATTCTCTAATCCTATAGTATAGGTAGTCTGGATGAAGAAGATGATACCGAAGACTGCATTAAAAGGTCAATATAATTAGAACTATAGATCGAAAAGGGTTCAACACAGAAAAAAATGCTTAATACCTTGTTACTGACTTTCTTAGAACCAATTACAAGCAAATCAGACAAGGTCTTTACGATAATTCCAGAAAGATCAGTGATGGAGTTTGGTTACAAAAACGGCTACATAAATGACCATGAACTACTCTAAATCAATGATGCATCCATTTGGTCCCCCTTACAATGGGGTTTTGCTTTCAGTTACATTATGCCAAGACTTTTGACAATCTTTGTTGAATAGTGGAAATGCAAACTACCGACTATTCACTTCAATTGTACGAGAAATGGAAGAATGTGAGAAGTGTAAAAGTTCGAACCTCAAATAAAGAGCACAAGAATTCTGCCCCAACAAGTAGTCACAAACAATATCTGCAAAGGCCCATCTCACGTTCCTTATATGTTTTAGCAAAGGATTTCCCTTCTGAGGAGAGAAAAACAAATTGTGTTATCTTCAGTAAGTGGAAAGAAAGGCTGGTTTAGAGAAGCCACGCAGGTGCGTGCTTAGTTTAAAAAACCATATCATCTCAATATCTTTAGATATATGGAATTTTTTTACAAATTTGATGGTCCAATATCCCAAATATGCATTAAATAAAAGGTTTCATTACACAGCCAAGGTTCACTAAGTACCACATACTAATGGTCACACCGTGGGGAAATATATTAGATACTCAAGTCCTGCCTTTAGGCCAAAAAAGGTCACTTGTATGTGAAAATATTCAGTCAGAACACAGATAAGTATATAGATAGCAATAGCTAACTTCAAGCGATTGGGAAAACTACACCAGTATATGTCCAACAAGAGGCTTGCCACAGGTCGTCTTCCCGTTTGGTACATCTCTTTGCAATAACCCCACAATCCGAACATGTTCAGACACAAGTACAGCACTTAGTTTTTGTGGTATAAGAAATTCGAGAATATATCCATTCTCAATCAGATTATTTTTCAGTTGCTAATATACACGGCGCACCAATGGAGTTAGACCCTAGGTCAACAAATCCTGCTAGAGTGGCTAAAGCTCCTGCTCTCAATCCTCGCTCTTGCTATACACTTTCAATACCATATTTGTGCTTGCTTTCACTCCCGACGAGCTGGAGACTAACGTTAAACCAAAGAGCATGCAAAATTGCTGTAAAGTCTGAAACTTTAATTCTATCTCACATTGGGTTACCTGTCTATGGCTCACGAGGATTGCATTGCGACTTGGACCGTTTTGTCCCTTAGATGTCGAAGCAACAGCTGAATACGAAGAACCCAAAACCTCGGATTGACCAATTCGACTATACAAAACAAACAAAGCCCTAATTTACCCAATTATCCAAACACAAAAATATCCTATATACAACCTTATAAGTTAAGTAGTATACAAGAACCTTGAATCGGCATTTTGGGGTGGCGGTGAGGCGGGGGCGGGCGGCGAAGGAGGAGGCGGAGGAGGTTCGTAGAACTCGGAATTCTTGATGAAATTGAAGGCTTGCGAGAAGGACGGTGAAGGGTTGAAGAGGGATGGCGCCTTTTCGGAACGAGAGCTCTCGATGACTTCCTGGTAAGACGGTATCTTGATCACAAACGAGCTTTCTGAACGACTGTGATTGCTCTGGTCGTCTCTCTGCTCTCCCGCCGCGCCTTCCATTTGTAGTTCGTGTCAATATTTTCAGATGCAAATGGATTTAAAGCCGGTGGGATCTATCACTCATTTGTTGCTAAAATAGTTAACATTTGTCGCTAATCCATTTTTTATCGAAAAATGACGACGTGAAATAATATAAGTATTTTCCTTTGACAGGATAGTGAGGATACTGCTTCTTCTCGATGATCCAGAAATAAATTATTTTCAGTGTAAAGGCATTCGGGTTGCTTGTGATTGCTCGAATCTCAAATCTCGGATCAACGACAAGAAATTTACTAATCGCCATTCCGCTAAAACTAAAGTTTGATGGCCTGCCTTTGACCCGCCACGAAAGCTAAGCGCCATACGATTTGCGCAAACTGACATGTTATATCAGATTGTCACCCGACAAAAAAATAATTGCTCGTACAAAATAACATTTGCTAACCATAATGGTCAAATTGATGATTCCAGTCGCTATTATACACAATTTTGTTATGTGTGGTGGATCTACACTTCAATTCTTGTTTAAAAAAAAATATTAACGGTTTATTAATTAAAAGTTAGCAACTAAGGCTCTGTTTGGTAACGTTTATTTTTTCAGTTTTTTTCTCCAATTTTGTAAACTGGAGAAAATAAACGCGTTCGGAACACAATTTTTTTTTTCTTTAGTTTTTAAAACATTATTGTTTTTTAAAACTCACACTTAAAAGTTTTGAATTTTGAATTTTGGTTTTTATTTTTTAGACCACAGCCACCACCCACCGTTGCCGGCCAATGGTAGCCATCGGCTGCGACCACCGCCGTCAACCACCGCCACCGCAAACCCCCACCAAAGAAAAAGTTCAAAATAAAAATTAGGTAATCAAACACCCCTTTGTTTTTTGTAAAAAAAAAAAACTAAACTTGTTTTATTTTTATTTTTTTTTGGAAACAGAAAATCAAAACTGAAAGTGTTTTCAAACGTTACTTAAATTATTACTCGTGTGTCTCTCCTTTTCTGTTTCTCGCTAAAAACATGTATAGCAAACAGGTGGTAAATAACCTCACACATAAGTTTTTTTCTACAACTACATTTGTAAATTTTCTTATGCTTTTTTAGGGGTGCTTGGTAAAACTTGAGGTAAAATGGATTTGTTGATATTGCGTGTGAGCTAAGCACGCATGGCAATCAAGCGGACCCATTCTTGGTGCCACATCACAAAAGTAACCCTGCAAGCTCGACCACTCAAAGCAGGCAATCCCGAGTTCGATCCCCCCCGGGTTATATATATGAAATGCAGTTTTAATATTTTTCAATTGAAAAATAAAAAATAAAAAAAAAGCAGGCAATCCGACTAAAGAGGGTGACCTGGACCTAGATGGAAACCGTGGAAAAAATTGACTAAGGCCAACGTTTGAAAAATAAATCCCACCATGCTAGGCTCCTCTCAATGCCTTAGGCACCCAACACAGTGGAGAGCTCAATCGGAAAACTCTGGCACCCTGACTCAAGTGTCACAGCCACTCACAGAGGTAGTCATGCAAGCTCCTTGGAGCTCTACGCACAATTAGTCATTGAGGCACTCACGCAAATGTTAGTGAAATGCTAACTTTAAGGAATAAACAGATTTTGTTTTTGCAACAGAAAGTTAAATAATACAGAATCA
This sequence comes from Escallonia rubra, assembly GCA_033065855.1. Classification (NCBI taxonomy): domain Eukaryota; kingdom Viridiplantae; phylum Streptophyta; class Magnoliopsida; order Escalloniales; family Escalloniaceae; genus Escallonia; species Escallonia rubra. The sequence continues at coordinate 84,675 of JAVXUO010001269.1, forward strand.
GTACAAACAAAACCTAAGCCCTCGTATGGGAAACACCGGCAACATCATCAACTAACAAAGGAAGAACTACATCTTGTGATTGTATGAGGTACACAAAAGACTTTCTTTATTACTTTAGTAGCTCTAATTAGGAATCTAGAATCCTTAATGAGACTACTGAGGGGGTGCAAATTATTATCATTCTCAGTGATCAGGTCCACTGCGGTCTTGGAGTCTGATTCCATATGTCAGATGGCCTCTTCTGTCCCTAATGTTTTACACGTGTCATAAGGACACGAAGAAACTAAGAATACCAAACCATGTGTTGGGCATTTATTCAAAAAAAAATTGAGTTTATTTCACCACAGTTGGGATTCTCAGAGCTCAAATAAAATTTACAAAATATCAAATTTATGAGAAATAATATTGAAACCAATAAAACAACCCTAGAGGGGGGTGAATAGGGTTTTTGAAATATAATGGGGAATTTAAACTAAGCACAATCATAAATCTCAAACAAACCAAATAATACTTCAATAAAGATGCTAACTAAACAATCTCAAACAATTAAAGAGCAATAAGTAAAGAGATTGAGTTAGAGATACTTGACAAGGAGATTTAAATGGTTCGGCTTGATATACCCTCAAGCCAACATCCACCTCTTCAAGGAAAGTCCCTTGCAAAAGTACTAGAATCCACTAGCAACAATCTTCTTTCGGGTCAAGATCAAAACCCTTACAACACTTGGTGATATCCTCACACCAAGCACAAGCCTTGAATCCACAAAGCTCACCCAAGACTTGACAAACCCAAGCCTTGATCACAATCCTTTTACAAAGATCAAATGTGTACAAAGAAATCCTCTTGAAAGGAAATGAGTACAAATGAAGCTCTAGTGCAATAGAGAGATGAGAGAATTGATGACTTGAAGGATGCTCACTCTCAATCAAAGAATTGCTCACAAAGATGCTCTCTTTAATGATGTAAAATCATGAAGATGAAGAGAGAAAAGTTTAATCTATGAGCCTTGATGTTTCTCTAATGAATGAAGGTTTAGAATGTGGTTTCCATGGTGTCCCCAAATCATTTATATAGAGAGCAAATGAAATATAGCCGTTATAAGCATAAAGTGAGCAAAACTGCCAATGCAGTCGACTGTATTCCCAATGCAGTCGACTGTAATGCCTCTAAAATAGCCGTTGGAGTTTTGTCCTCGAAAATAGCCGTTGGAACTGAATTTTGACCAATGCAGTCGACTACATTGGAATGCAGTCGACTGTATTCACAGTCGACTGTAATACCCTACTGCCTATTGGCTGCCTCACGGAACCCCCTTTCCTATTTTGGGCATAACTTTCTTTAGAAAAATCGGATTGAGGTGCCATTTTTTGCGTTGGAAAGCTAATGAAAATTTTTATCAAGATATGAAAAAATTAGCACCAAAAACAGTTTTGAGAAAATCTGAGTGAGCTCCAAAGTTCACTCATTTTCAAGAACCACACTCGTGTGAAAGGTTATGAACTCACATGCAATGCACAAGGTGTCCTAAGGTCTTTTTAGGTCATAGTCATCAATCCAAGCATCAAACCAAGACTAGTTACATAATAGGAAAGATCAATTATAATCGATAGCAACTTAGCCGATGCATTCTTTGTTGCTCTTCGACATTGAACTTGATGAAGCTTTTATGGCATGTCCACGATAACTTTAAGCTTCTTTGGTTTTAATCCATCTATCCAACTTCTCAAATGTGTCTTCATGAGTGTGCATGTATATACCTACTAAGAATACACTCAAAGCACACATTAGAACATAATTAATGTGTAGTTATCATCAAAACAAGATGTAAGCCTAGGTTATCCAACCATAGGGCTAACAAATATCATTGACGATTAAATGTACGTCATATTAGCACTTGCATTAAACGATAGTTGTAATAAAAAAACAGAGCTTGGTTAATTGACCATATCCAACCCTTCCATACCTGCTGAATATAAATAATCGACTTAAAAATTTTCCATTTGGCCCTACGTACAAGTCCGGTAATGGTAACAAAAATAGTAGCAGTAACGATAACGGAATCATGTCAATGGGAACACAGAGAAAAGCCCCGCAAAGCTAATAACAAAAACAGGATTTCTGTTGTAGGAAAATAGTATCAGTTACAATATCTAGAACGATTACATACTAAGACAGAGAGCCAATAAATCAAGCATTTCTCATTACGGTTTCTACTTAAAATAATATTTATAAGCCGGTTTGATATTAGTGAAATAATAGTGTCACTAAAAGCATTTCATTTTCATAAATAAAGCTTTCTTTTAGAAAAAATAGGTAAAAGTATAAAATATCGAACACTAGATGGATCAAAGATCACTTACTTTTACCGATCCGCGTTTCATCGATACCAATCGCGTTGCCAAATCAAGTAAAAGATCCATCAAACTCATTCTAAGTTCCTTCTAACTATTCACATGCTCTACTTCTTTTCTTTCAATAATCTACTTAGCATATGACCTTTCTTTTCCCCACAAACTCTTTCATTCTCAAAGCTCCCAGTAAGATGGAACACACACCCCCTCCACACACACACCCCACACACAGCCGCACAACACACACACACACACACACACACACACACACACACACACAACTGCTACAACGATCCGGTTCACAGTCCCATCACAAGGTGTTGTCTCCTTTTTGTAACGATCTGGTTCATGCCCCCATCACATGTCATTACCTCCGTCAAAAGGGCTAGCCAATAAGTGCTTAAGAGTTCATTGACAATGTCTTATAACGTCAATTTTTATTTCTCTCCCACTTACAATGTGGAACAAGGTCTAATTTAACCTTATATCACACATCACCAGGACCTCCCCTAGTACAAAGCTGACATGTGATCTCTATCCGTCGTAGTACACAATAAGTGTGGGATCTCAAAATTCACCAACCTTGGGACCTAGCGTCCTTGCTGCATACTTCTAGTACCCCTAGAGCCACACTCTGGCACATGTCTAGTACTCTTAGAGTCCACTCTGATACCATTTGTAATGACTCGATCCATCGCCCTATCATAAAATATATACATGCCTGAAAAAAGCTAGCTAATAAGTGCTTAATGGTTTACTGACAAAGTCTTACAAGGCCAAATTATTTCTCTCTCACTTTTGATATAGAACAAGATCCAACTTAACCTTATCACATATATATAGCCACAACCTCCTCTGGTACACAACTGATGTGGGATCTCCATCTACCCTAGTACAAGTAAGTATGAGATCTCATAGTTGCACCAACACCAACATGCACACCCTCACCCCACCACAAGGCTGCCCACGGCAACAAAGACATGCACACATAACTGCATTGCAGCAACACACGCACACACCATGCAGCCGTAAGCTAGGGGTGCAACTCGAATGGGTTGGGTTGGATTTTTACCCAACCCAAAAGACTGATGTGTTTTAAAAGTCCAACGAGCTTGAACCCAAGAAAAGATTAATTAAATTTGTTTTTTATTTAAATAAAAAGTTGATGCCAAGGAAAGTGGGTTCGCGGTCGACATGGAGGTGCCACAAGGAATGCAGTCTGAGTCAGATGTCAAGTATGTTGATGTGAGACATAGCAAGGGTGGAGCAAGGGCAGAGATCAAGGGTTTCCCAGACAGAGCTAGAGGGTGGCAGTGTTGCGAGGGTGATGGCGCAAGGTGAGTACAGGACGACAGTCACAGTCCGATGCTTAGGTCCAGAGTCAAGGTCCTATATGTTTCTCTCTCTAAGATTCTAGAGTGAGAAAGTGAAAATATTCTGAAAATGTCCAACCGTCAATGTTCTGTCCCGAATGAATTCTCAAGATCCCTATTTATAGAGGTTGAGATGATGATGTCATCAACCGATACGTGGCGCTCCCTGGGAGTGACACGTCACCGGGGGGTCCACGAGTGCCAGTGCTCCACGGACTGTCGGATCGCATATTCACCCGGCCTGCTCCTCACAGCGTCGTTCTGTTTGTCTGGAAAGACTGGCTCCCACAGCGTCGTTCTGTTTGTCTGGAAAGACTGGCTCCCACAGCGTCGGTGTGGCCAGAGAACCCCTTGATCTAGCCTCAATTCTAAGCCCTTGCAGAGTCCCACAGGCCTGGCAGCGGTGGGGAAGACCCGACGCCCAACTGCCAGGCGAATTAGGCGCGATGCCCTCCGAAGACCTGCTCCCGTCTCGGAGTGACCCGGGGGGTCATAGTCCCTAGGGGTGCCGACGCAAGCCCTCAGTGCCGGAGCACGTAGGCCAGTCACGTAGGCACCCTGACAGAGATAGTGTCCCGGAGGAGTCGCCTATTCCGCGGGCCGAGGTAGCATCCCGGAGGAGCCGTTTACCTAACAGAAGGAGAGTCTTCGTGCCAGAGCACTTGGAGCTCCCTGGCAGAGATAGCATCCCGGAGGAGTCGCCTATCCCTACGGGCGAGTCCTTGTGCCGAAGCACTCGAAGGTAGCATCCCGAAGGAGCCGTCTACCCGACTGGCCGAGGTAGCATCCCGGATGAGCCGTCTACCTGGCAGAAAAGGAGTTGAAGAGCTCCCTGGCGGAGATAGTGTCCCGGATGAGTCGCCTATCCCCGGGGGCGAATCCTTGTGCCGGAGCACTCAGAGCGCGTCAAAGTAACATCCTGGAGGATCCGTCTACCTGGCGAAAGGGGAGTTGAAAAGCTCCCTGGCGGAGATAGTGTCCCGGAGGAGTCGCCTATCCCCGTAGGTACTGCGCACTCTAGGGAGTGGGTCGAAGCACGTTCCACGACCAACACAAGGTGCGCATGGTATGGTGAATGAGTGAGGTGCCGGGGGCATGTAACATGATTGTGGCGCATGGGCGCGATGAAGTGTGTAAGGTGTCGGGGGCACATCTGGGTTAGTGGCGCGACGCATGGGCGCGACGTAGCGTGTATGGTGCCGGGGGCACGGTAGTATGATAGAGAGCCTGGGGGCACGGCTGTATCAGCGGCGCGGCGTACGGGCGCGGTAGAGTGTTGTGCCCAGATGCCGGCGACGGGGGTTGCGAAGATGACGTCCGGGCGAAGGACGACGAGCATCGCGAAGTTGGCGGGCGGGCACAGGGCGATGGGGTCGCGGACCGGGCAACGTGGTCGCGGAGTGAAGTCTGGGCGACGTGGTCGCGAAGTGTTGTACTGGCGACGGGGTCGCGGAGTGATGTACGGGCGACGGGGTCGCGGAGTGATGTCCGGGCGACGTGGTCGCGGAGTGATGTCCGGGCGACGTGGTCGCAGAGTGATGTACGGGCGACGGGGTCGCGGAGTGATGTCTGGGCGACGTGGGCGCGGAGTGAAGTCCGAGCGACGTGGTCGGGGAGTGATGTACGGGCGACGGGGCCGCGGAGTGAAGTCCGAGCGACGTGGTCGCGGAGTGATGTACGGGTGACGGGGTCGCGAAGTGATGTCCGGGCAACTTGGTCGCGGAGTGAAGTCCGGGCGACGTGGTCGGGGAGTGATGTACGGGCGACGGGGTCGCGGAATGATGTCCGGGCGACGTGGTTGCGGAGTGATGTATGGTCCCTTGAAGAGAAGTGAAGGTGTTAAGTATGGAGACCAAAGGCCAACCTATAGGGGGAGGTCGAGGCCGACCCCCAAGGGGAGGCCGAGGCCGAGGCCGACCCCATGGGGAAGGCCAAGGCCTACTTCCTTGGGCAAGTGCCGACGGATGATGCGCGATGTGCGACGGTGAAAGCGTGATGAGGCGTCACGTGAAAATGAGTTTCTTAGTGACGAAGTAACGTAACGAAAGTGAAAAGTGCACGTGACTTTAGCGTGCATGCTTTGACCGGTTGTGAGCGTTGAATATTGAATGTTGCTTGTGCGGATGTGTCATGGAAATTGGGACCCCAGTGGGCCTTTAGGTGCCACCAGAATAGGTTGGGAGCAAAAGTGAACAGTCGGCGGTGCTCGCAGCCGACTGGCGGCGGCGGTGGTGGCGGCTAATGGTGGTTAAAAAATGTGACATTTTATCAAATAGGTTTTAAAAGCCCAACCCAAAGAACCCATTATCATATAAGCTCAGCTCATTCTAATCCATTTTATAATGAGTTGGGATCGGTCGGGTCAAAACTCAATTTTTTTTGGATTGAATTGGTTGAACTCATAAAGCTGAACACCCAAAGTTACAGCCTTAATGTAAGCCCACCTCCGGTAAACAACTTGCCTAATCTCCCTTTTCTTTTTGTTTTCTACTACGGTTCGATTATTTTTTTAGAAGCCTTAAACTCACCAATAATCCCCATGCACTCCTTCACGTTCTTTCTTTCCTTTTATTCCTCATCCAAGCTGGTTCATTACCCGAATTCCCCCACTGTCGTATTCAGTGGCGGAACCAAAGGTCTTGTATAAGGTGGACACCAAGTTTTTAAAGGTATTTTAATGTGTTCAGCTTAAAATTAATGAACATGAAGCTTACAATGTTGTTTTGAGAAATAAGTATCGAATTTTATTTTTGTACTTGCACTTTACTTTGGACATTAAAATTAATAAAGTATTCCTAAAAAGATTACACATATTACTATATATCTATAGTAAAAAAGTGAAAATAAATTGAAGTGTTAGATTTCTTGATTGTTAGGTGGTAGGAATAATTATATATATATTGAAAAAGAACAAAGAGTTCAAAAAAGTTCTTGAAATCTATAAAGTTTTAGAGTGGTACAAAAGTAACAAAACCATTATCATAGAACTCTTAATACAAAAACTACTTCACGACAAAGGGTGGAGGTGGGCAGGTGCCCACTGTGTCACCCCCTCCCCTCTGGATCACATTAACGCAAGTCTTTTTTTGGTTGGAGGGGTGTTTGGTTGGCAATGGATAACCTTAGACTCACCACAGCCATATGGCCCTCTTCTTCTGCCTATGTAGGTGATTGGTAGGTAAGAATGAACCAAGTTTCATAGGCTTGTCATCATATTTTTTTTCTAAGCTAGGCTGCTATGCTTACCGCGCAGATGAACCCAAATAATTGCAAATCGGCCTAAAGGATGATGAAATTGATGTAGAGAGGGGGAGGGGTAGGGTAGGGTAGGGTAGGGGCTGCAGAGCTGTAAGATTTATCAATTGTGCAACTACGATTGATGAACCAAAAGTCATAACTTGCGCCTACCATTTGACAAAATTGTTCGTCATTTCAACAAGTTTCTAGAAGATCATAAAATCTACGTAAAACAACGCTCGTACTATTTTGTCGTGTTATATGAATCATTTGTGCTCTTTTAGGTCTCGTACGCTTACCATATTCGTTTTCTGTTTTAGCAATGATGATGAAAAAGATTATTTTTTTGCGTACTTTTATTATTTTCTGTTTTCGTTTTGGATAAAATTATTCAAATAGTAACAAAAAACTGAAAACACCTAAAAAGTATTTTCAGCTTTTTTCACTCAAACTTAACCCAATATAAGAAAAAATAGTTAAATTTTTTTTGTGAAAATGATAAAAGTACATGAACGGATTTTCAAACTGAATATGAAAATCATGAAAATGAAAACAGAAAACAAATATGATAAGCGTACGGGGCACTTCTCTTGTAGTACATCATTCCTCAAATAAGTTATTTATAAATTCTCATACTCTATGTACGTTATTATTACAACACTTAAGCTTGTCGATTTAACAAGAAAGAATGAGACTATGTAATGAATATTTTTTTTTATTAACGTCACTCTCTTATTATAATTTTTTTTTTTAAATAATCTTAGTTATACTCAACTTGTAGATATTTAGTGAGTAGTGACGCGGTTAGTAAGATGAATTTAATCACATTGACCAACATGGGCATCGCGAAAGTCATTTTAACACTATATTGGTACATCGAAAATCTTTGATTACATAAAAACATATTTTCACAGGTCACTATAGAATACCGCAATTCCTAAGTTGATTTTTCATGATTTTTTTTTTTTGGTTATAACTTTCTTTATACGAAACGCAACAAAAGGGCATATATTCTTGGAGTATTACCTTCTTTCTTTGATCATGCTCGTCTATCATGTGGTGGCAAAGACAACTGAATCCAGTGCTGATGTTGTTCGCAATCACGCATATGCTAATGCATGGTGAGTGCCATTTGAATATATAATAATGCATCATATTCTTGGATAAAGATTTTTTCTCTTGTTTAACATGTCTACAGACTACAATAACAACTTTAATGATAAAAATTATTGCTAAAAGTATTTGTCCCTACTACTAAAATTTATACTTTCAATTAATCTTTTGTTTAGTGACACATTTTTATTTTAGCAGAGACGCTAGTATTCCTCTACTTGTTATCATTATTTATTTATTTATTTTGAGTAACGCGTGTTTCAAGTTTTTTACCCAAGTTGGGTTTGTAGCCGCAAAGTAATTGTTTGGGTCTAATCATTTTCAGCAAGTTGCATTTGTTGTTCAAACATTTTTGAACTAGAATGGGTGGTCGAGGTGCACATAATAACGACACATTTACAACCTAAGTTTACGGTGGTTAATATACGATAAACACTTCAAGATTTTTGAAAGAATTCTACACTGTCACATCGCACATAATAACGACACATTTATGATCTAAGTCTCCGTTTTCGGCGATCAATAAACGATAAAAACTTCAAAAATTTTGAAAGAATTCTACACCGTCACATCGTTGAAGAAAGAAAATAATTGTGAGCAAGACTGAGAAGCCAATTATCACATAGCTATCGAGTCAGTACGGCACTGCACAGTCCCTTCTAGAGCAATCCCAGACATCACATAGCATTTTTTGAAGTTCATTTAACAATCAATACCTTAAATATACAGCAAATACTTTATGTCACAATGTGCTTGATCTTATCCTCGACTTGACCATAGCCACATTAGAATCCCAGCAGCCAAGTCCCAATCATCAATACTTTTTTTTTTTTGTATTTTTTGACTGTCAATCATCAATATATTGTTTCCCTTTAATTTAATCTATAATAACCACTTCTTTTCAAATTAGCAAATGATTAAACCGAAGCGTAGAAGGTTAGTACAACCTGTTAGCCAATTTTAAAAGAAATATATAAAATCAATTATGAAAAAAAGAAGAAGGGCAATTTACTTACAGAGGATATGTAACCACAAGTATGCACAAAAAGATCCAAAGGCCAAATTGAACCAAGACACTTTAAAAGGGTATTTATATAAGAGAAAGAGATCAAAAAATAAAGTGAACATGATCACGTGGAACAACCTTCAAGGCCCAGTCAAGGCAAGGCTAGCCACAGACGTGTTGAACCGGTCATGGACAAAAATTTCAAAGGTTTGGTCCCAAGCCACACCATAATGTAGACAGAATCGAAATCCACCGGAATCTTAAACCGGCGGCCGAGCCGAGTCGGCCGACACGAGAGCGGTCTTGTCACCCTTCGGCATCTTAACCGCCTCTGCCGCACCATTGGCGGACGTCGACCCCTCGCCGTCACCGGCCACCACCCTCGGCGACCGGACTGAGAACGCCCTCCACAAGAACGAAGGCGCCCTAGAGAAATTCCACCGGTCCGACCGAACGGCCGGTTCCAAACTCTCGAGCCGCTTATAAGACTTTCCTCGACTGCTTCCCTCGCCGGTTCGGTACCCTTTCCTCGAACTCTCTTCTCTAGGTAAGGTCACCATGTAGCTAGCTGTCCGGTGCAGCAACGCCCGTTTGATCACTTGCTTCCGCACGTCTTCCGGCAACCGTAAAGTAAACCGGTCCGTGTTCTCCCCTGGTTGAACAAGTGAGTGCCCGGTCGAGTGCGACCTAAACTTCTGAAAGATCCTGGGACGTACAGATCTTGATCTAGGTGGCCGGTTCTGTCTCGTACTCGGATTCCGGTTTATTACTTCCGGTTGAACAGCCTCTTCTACGTTGTTGGTGTTAACCTCATAATCATCACCTACCCGGATGGAAACGTCGCCGTTTTGCCGGCTCTCCGCATCGTTGTCGTTAATCTCAGGCGACTGAGTTAAATCGGGGAGGTGCACCGACTCGCCGGGCTGCGGGACGAGGTTGGCGCGGCAGACGGGGCAGGTGACGTGGGAGTCGAGCCACTGGTCGATGCACTCGGGGTGGAACACGTGGTCGCACTTGGGGATCAGACGCAGCTTCTCGTCGTCCTCGAACTCGTTGAGGCAGACGGCGCACTCGAGCGCCCCCTTGCCGATCTGGTGGCTCTTCACGACGGAGTACTCGAACGTCGGGAAGGTCTCGACCACGGCCGGGTCGAGCCCCCGCGCCGCCGTGGCGCCGCGGCGGCGCATGGAGAGGACGGGGCGGGCGCTGCCGCCGGCGCCGGCCGTGTCTGTGCAGCGGCGGATATAGATGGAGAAGAAGCCCATGAAGAAGAGCGCCGCCACTAGAACCGAGATGATGACCGCCATCGAGGGGCTGAACCTTGTGTACGGGTACGGGTCGGTTCCGTTCGGGGGGGACTGGGCTCCGGCTGGCGGAGAGAGGAGCAGGAGGACCATGGACAGCAAAACGATTCCATGTTGTGCAGCGTAGCTATGACTGGTGATCATGTTACAGACAGCTGAACAAGCTTTATATATATACAGATACAGACTGTTGATGGCTCTAATCTATGGAGTCTGGGAGTGTGTGGGATCTGATAATGTGGCAGAGAGACTACAGAAGAGGTAAATGAGGGGTGAGTGCATTAGCTGTATAGACATATATATGGCGAGAGAGATGAATATGAAGACAGAGACTGTGTGGTCTGACTTTGCGGGGGTCGGGGGAGGTAGCACCTTCTATGGACTTTCCTGGTAGGGACGGTAAAGCGAGTGGTGATATAAGCTCGAAGGTCATAAGTGGGTGGCGTGCCACGTGGGAGTGTTGGGCTGCGCTCACCAGTTTAGGCCGAGGCCGAGGCTGGGTCGTCGTCTTGACCAATGAGGGAGCGTAATGCCATTTTACGGAAGTTTCCTTAGTTCCAAATTCTAAGGACTCGGGCGTTCGTTTTTGGTTGTCATGAATAACTAATTGCAAGTAATACCACCATATTCATCCGGAATATTTGAAATGCACACCTTCGTATCTATATGGACTTGAGACTTTAATTTGTTTCTACTTCTCTATTTTGGTAACAAAGGAAACTATGATATCAAGAGTACCATTTCAGATATTTCGTGTTTCACCTCACAACATATTTATCTGGTCATTCCAAGATTAGTCATTGCAGATTTGACGCAATACTTAATGTGAATTTACATTCATTAGAACTCAACGTGGTGAAAAAAGTTAAGACAAAAACTCTTACATTGCACTTAAACAAACTTCATGTCGTTTGTGATTTGACATTTCTATCCTTGGTATTAGTTCCGCTGGTATAAAAGAAAGCAGGTAATGACCTTTCTATAACACACGTGTGATTTTACCCCCCTCCACCTCAAGATAATGAACTAAAATTTTCCATGAGTTAACAAATTAGACTCCTTAGATGAAACTGTTACAAACTCATTGCTATGTCATAAATCGGCCTCTTCTATTATCATATTTTAGGTCAATGCCCTTTTTCCAACTACCCTATACGCTCCCCTCCCCTCCCCCCCACCACACACAAAACACACCCACACCATACTGACACATATACACACACACACATGCACACACAGTGGCGGAGCCAATGGGTGGCACCGGTGGGCCGGTGCCCACCTGCTCCTTCAATTTTTTTCCTCTTATGTGGTATATTTTACCCACAATGATAAAGTGCCCACCTAAAAATACCAAAATTACTTAAATGAGATATTTTTTTAATCATTTGATATGTTAAAGTATCTAAAATTTTTAGCGAAAGTTAAAAGAAATGTCCTTTTAGTCATTTAAAAAGCTAAACTTATACAAATAAATACAAAAAAAAATAAAGTTCAAACTCCGAATAAGTAAACACATAAAGTAAACGTATTTAACCCCACAGTTTAAACTTTAAAAGGCGACATAGTACACCACATTTTTGAACTCTGATTGCTACACCGCATTCTCTGCCTCTGGCCTCACTTGTTTTCTTCTCTCCCTCCTCCGGCCGGTCTATAAGTTGCGTAAGATCCAATAAAGTCGAGCCCCGTCTGGTGACTTTGGGGTAAAAATTGCTTCCCTCGATTGGTATTGTGATGGAAGGAAATTTTCTATCTTATTTTTTAGATGCATGAATCAAGCTAAAGTGCTGCTCGTTGGCTTGTGGCAATTTCACGGTGCACTCCTTGTTTGTATTTTGACACCCGAACGTCATGACAACGATTTTCACGCTAAGATCCGTGTTTGGAACTTATAATTTGCATGTTTAACTGTAGTATGAATTGGGCCTTAAACATCCAAATAATTCTATGTTGAGCATCTACTTGAGCCATCTAAACAGAACCAAGGGAATTTGAATTTTATCATTCCATTAGTTTGAAAGTGGACTTAATTCCATGAAAATTTAACTTTTGTTGATGTAAAACCATGGACAAGCATATTGGGGCATGAGTTTTGAAAATATTTTTCTCACTGAATCTTAAAAAAAATATTTATTCAAGTGCCCACCCCGCTCAACTTTTCTGGCTCCGCCACTGTGCACACACACCATCGTTCTCCCGTCCCATCCCCATCATCTATCACACACACACACAAACACATGCACACGCACCATCATTCTCCTGTCCCCGATACCCATCATCCACGACCACACACACACACGCATACACCACGGTTTCCCCCTTCCCTTATGACCCACCAACACCCCCCCTTACACACACAAACACACCACCCTTATCTTCATCATCCACCACCATACACACCCACACACATACGCACCCACCCACCATACACACACACACACTGCGAGTTATCCCCCATCCCACAACAACATCACCCGCCACCATACACACCGTGCACACACGCAGACGCACACATACCCACCCACCTACTCACACATACTGGAAGTGGGTGTATGCTTGAGTGCGTTTGTGTGTGTGTGTGTGTGGTGCAATGGTGGCGAATGGGGGGATGGGGCCTGCAGAAGTAGGTGGAAGGTGGTGACGAGGTGGAAGTGAAGAATGGGGCAAAGTTGTCATTTTAAAAAAATGAGCGTCAGTCAATATGCATGTAGTTCACACGCATAAATTTTGTCTAGGAGCCCAATTTCGTTAACAATAGAGGGTTTTAGTGCTTCATTTTTAAGTGGAGAGGGTAAAATTGCACATCGTATTTAGTATAATGGGCGATTAGCTATTTATTCCTTTGTATAACCTTCTTTTAGCAACAAGTGTGTAACCAAAAGAAGCAAGATGCTTACATATCAATCAGACATTGCAATGCAAAATTTATCATAGTTGACCACTCATCTAAATAACGCGAATGTAGCTTATATCCTGCTTGTTTGGCTGTACTCAAGCTTTCTTGTTATGTTTCATTAATTTTATTTGTTTTGCAATTTTAAAATTTTCACTAATAACATATCATCATCATATAAGGTTAGAACTTAGTACTGCATAACTTAAAAATATTTTTCTTCCTAAATAGTGGTGCAAAAGATACTAATGATCTAGCAAACATAAAGTGGTAGGGCACATTTGGCAAAATATTGTCAAATCCTTTTCGAGAAAACGCTATCTTAATTAGCATTTAGGGTCATTATTGGTATTTAGTTGAATTATACCTAACTACTTAACATCATCAAACCCAATGCAATATTTAATGATCCTTAAACAATGTCTTATGGGTGTTTGTTAGCTGGACCTAATAAAAAAACCTTTTGATTTGGTACCAATTATATTTAGTGACACATTTATGAGAAAATATAGTATTTATCATATGTTCGATCATTGCCCTGCTGCGTTGAACCCTTCTCCTTGTTGATCCAGTTCACGCATTCCTAACACTATTTGTATTTGGTTGCTTGCATGGTAGCATGAATGTTTGAACTAACTGTATGATAATCACAAAGCTTCACAAAAGAAATGCATGATTGTTGCTGTTAAAAACTTGATCGGGAACCACATGCAGAGAATGAACCTGCAAAATAGAAAAGAGTGATCGTCGGGTAGGGGTTCTGGCGCGAAAACTCTCCGATACTTAAATCAGCATGCAGCTAACAGGGTAGATCTTTGAGAAAGTCAGAAGACACAAAGTGTATGTGTGTGTAGTTGTCTGCGTACCAAGGAATAGTCCATGTAGCTATAGGTGAAAGGCCCCTAGCAAGACCAATAGTCTTGACGGTTGGGCCTTTGGCCATACCTGTTAGTATCGTGTTAGGATCATTGAGGATCACGTCAAGATCTAATCATGATCATTTTAGAATCCTTATCGTTCTGGTATGGTAACCACCAAATCCGTATCTGACTAGGTTAACAATGAGTCCACCCTACCACGTGTCACCTTCTTAAGGTTTCTATATTCTCAAGAACCCAAGCACCTGCCAGAGTTAGCCTAGTTCATGAAGGACCTTAGAGGAAGAAGCTTGGCTTAGAAAATACTAAAGCAAGGATATTGTTGGCTGGGGATGAAAAATGATGCAATCAGGTTCACACAGAGGTGCGACAAGTGCCAGAAATTCGCGCTTATTTCTCACACACCGGCCTGTCGCCCCTCTCAATTTAGGGGTCTCTCCAATTCCTTTTGCTATTTGGGGATTGACTTTCTAGAACCATTTCCCCTGGCTTCGAGACAATGACGGTTTGTAATAGTCGTTATTGACTATTTTATGAAATAGACTGAGATCGAGGCACTAGCGACTATCATATTCGTTAAGTGCGAGACTTCTTTTGGAAGAATGTGGTATTCTGCTTTGGAGTGCCAAAGGCCCTTATCACTAATAACGGGAAGCGATTTGATAACATTATTTTCCGAAGTTTTTGTCAGAAACTGTCAATCGACCTCCGCTTCACTTCTGTGGCTCATCCTCAATCAAATGGCCAAATTGAGAACATGAATCGCACCAATTATATTTAGCGACACACTGATGAAAAAATATAGGGTTAATTACAAAACTGTCCCCTGAGGTTTACACGTTTTTGCACTTTGTCCCCCCCGTGTTTACAACTTTTGCAATAATGTCCCTCGAGGTTGACAAAACCGTTGCAAATAGCTCAAAAATTGGACGTCCGTTCAATTTTGGGCGTTAAGTGATCATGTGCGGTGCACATGCCATTTTTCATGGGCAAATTTGTAATTTTCCTACCCCTTATTCCCCACTGTGTACTTCTCTCTTTGTTCGTCTTCCCCTGATGCCGTTGACATTTCTCCGATCACCGGACCACGCGATTTCTTCAAGGAATTTGCACATCCAATCCAGATGGTGGTGAAAGTAAAATAGATGTAGACAGTGGGGAAGAAGGGGTAGGGAAATTACAACTTTCCTCACCTCTAGTAACTGGAGTAGTTCTTCCCAAACTTCATCACCTCCATCCACAGACTCCCCATCACCGGATCCCCCATCGACTTCCTCCCACGCCTCCACATGTCCTCCGCCCACCTCACTAGCCTCTCTATGTGCCACGTCACGCTCTTGTGCTGCAGCACCGTCACCCGCACCACCAGCGGCGTCGTCTCATCATCCCAGCTACTCATCAGCGACGGGTCAGGGAACTCGGTCTCCACGTAACGAAGCATGGTGGCCTGACAGCCCGAGATGAGATCCGACCCGTACTGGATGACGGGAGCTTCGGACCTGAAGTTGGGTGGCATTTGGGAGGGGATGAACTGTAGAGAAACGGGCTTGTAGAGGAAGGCGACTCGGATGTACGAAGTGTCAGACCTGGTGGGTGACCCGTATAATCGGACTGCTGGAGAGGGCCTCGCGAAGTCGAATGGCACGATCTCGGCCATTGATTCGTTGAGGGTTTTGAAGCAGTTGCCCATTTGTGGACGATCAAGAATCGAAAATCCGGGGGAGAGAGAGGTTTATTGCTAATTTAGGGTTTTGGGAGGAGGCACCTAATCCGGGGAAACAATATGATGCTTGATTTGGAAGACAAGTTCCACCGAATGAGTATTCGAACGGAAAGTGTGACACATGAACAGAGAAAGAAGTAAACAGTGGGGAAGAAGGGGCAGGGAAATTACAAATTTGCCCATGTCAAAATGGCATGTGCACCGCACATGATCACTTAACGCCTAAAATTGAACGGAAGTCCAATTTTGGAGCTATTTGCAACGGTTTTGTCAACTTCGAGGGGCATTATTGTAAAATTTATAAACACATGGGGCAAAGTGCAAAAAACGTGTAAACCTCAGGGGACAATTTTGTAATTAACCCAAAAATATATTATTCGTCACATTTTCGATCATTGCCCTACTGCGCTGAACCCTTCTCCTTCTTGATCTAGTTCTTGCTAACACCATTTGCATTCAGTTGCTTGCATGGTAGCATGAATGTACAAACTAATTGTACGATAATTACAAAACTTTACAAAAGAAATGCATGATCATATCATGTTCTTGTTAATTCACAATAATTTGTACGTAAGGCATCAAAATAATGAATTTATCTTGAAAGTCTCAATATTGGCTTGGCAAAGATTAGTGATGGTTTCTTCATTATCTTCATTATATAAATAGATAGACCGATAGAGGTAGCATACACATCTTACAATCATTTTTCATTTTGGTTCAACCATAAGGTTGCACAAGAGGCCAGCCTGGAAGCATCATGACCACCTCTCCTCAAAAGGTCAGTGGTAGACCATATTAAGGGGCGAATTCAAGATGTCAGATCGATCGAGGAAGGCCAAAAATTGCATCTAAAAACTTTAGTTACTACTGTAATGAAATAAATCTAATATGACCATATTTTAGTGTAGCAATTGCCATCGCATAAGTTTGAAGTATTTCTAATCTTCAATTTCATGGGATGTGAATTATAACTAATATGACATCTTTGAGGCTATATAATCGGTGTGCATTTATATATTCTAGTCTTATTGACTTTTTATTTGTAGAAATGCACAATAGTTTAGAAGTAATTCGACTAAATCCTGCTTACATATAGGCATTCACGAGTATATCAATTATACATATATAAAAATTGTACATTTGAGATTGAGTAGCGAGAAAAAAAGTAATCAGTCAAACTATGAGTTTGTCTTTTTTTTTTTGGGTAAAAGGAGCTTGTATTACTTCCGATGAAATGCATATGTACAAGTGGTGATACATTCATACTAATCTACTCTACTCACACTCACTCTTCATATCCTCTAATTAACATTTCTTCCAACATAAGTTGCTTATCAATTTCATAAGCTTCATACAGGGTATGATTGATAGTGCTTGCAGGGGCTTTCTTCCGGCTATAGGCTCTATACCTCACCCATTGTTGTTTGACAAATAAGCATTCATGAATAGATGAAGCTTGCTTTTTGAAAATTCTGGCATTTCTCTCTTGCCAAATATCCCATAGCAGGTTGTAGTTACCAACAGCTTACACAGTTTAACTTTCAAGCTTTTACCTATAAATTTTTGACAGGCATGTTACAATAATTGTTTCCAAGAGATTAATCTCATATCAACATGTAGTTTTCTCATAACCAATCCTCATAGCTTCTTAGAAAATGAACACTGCAAAAAAAAAAAAAGATGGTCTTTAGTTTCTGCCTGAGTGGAACCCAGGACATATCTGTCCTCTTGAAGAATGTTCCAGAGCATTGTTCTTGTGAATTGGAACTGCAACAACAAAACATAGGACACTGATATATTCACTCCAACTTAAACTTTCCAAACTCCAAACGGTTTTGATCGACACTTGTTCGCAACACAATTTTAAGGTTGAAAGACAAAAATGAAGTGGAAGAGTTCAAATTCCAAGAATATATTCTAAAATTTTAACCTTTTACTTTTAATGCTTTAGTGTCAAATATTATATTGGTAATACAAAAAAGAAAAAAAATCGTGACAAAAATGGGGGTTGACATGATCGTCCCAGCTCTATTGTAAGTTCGCCAATGATCATATATGCTTAGTCTAGAAAATTTACAAGAAATTAACTCTTTATTATCCGGCTCCAAGGATGCTCGAACCAAAAACTTCAAAGACATATTCTAGAATTTCTATTAGTTGAACTGTCTCTTTGAGTTGTCGTTAAGACACAAGTTTCCTTCCTAGTGGAGGTGGGATTCTTAATAACACTTGACAATCAAATCAAATCAAATCAAATTTCTTTAAAGACACAAGAACCGGTTTATGATTCTCTTTACGGCTGTAGCAGCTGGCTCGTGTGTGGCAACATTTCTTTGGAGTACCCTTCTAGAAAGTATATGATTCCCATGGCCAAGATCCACAAGAAAATATTACGACTATCTATTATTATAATTATATTATAATGGCAGGAAGGAAAGTCATGGTCATTGCGGAACAATGCGTAACTTGAGAAAGGGATTACAACTATATCTCCCAAAAGGCAAAGAGAATATAATAATGAGCCTTTTTCAAAAGGGAGGAAAATGCAGCCATGGACGACCACTGGTGTTCTATACATGGAAGTGTGAATGCCAAGCTTTGAACCTTGACTAAAGTATCTTCTATTAATAAAGTGGGATTCGCAATTTGACATTTTGTTAGGGGCATATGATCGAGGACCCAATAATCTTTATACTGTTGGTCAGCAAAGTTTTGACTTTGTTCCTCTCTTTTTTACTTTAATATGGCTTGTCAGATCAATGCTGCTTGCTAAATCTTTAATTATAAAATTAGTTAAAAATACAAATAGATCTAACAAGAGTGCAGAAGAAATTTAAGTAGCACTGTTTAGCAATACATAGAGATGCATATAATGACTGATGTGAACAAGTTTTGGTTGCTACTCGAGTTGTAGGAATCTTCCTTCAATCCCGTATTTAGTAATAATTAATAGTCGCTAAATGATTCTAATGACTTTTCTTCTAACACTTTCAGCTAAAATTCTTAGCAGCATTTTTTCAACATCACTAAATAAAAGTCACTAGAAACATTTAACAATTATTAGTTGTTGCTATATGAGAAGTAGGAAAAATATTCCTTCAATTCAGGTAACAGCAAAAAAATTTCCACTTGATATTGCTATATTTCTACAGTCCATTAGAGCTTGGACTTTGAGAAGGGTTTAAAGTTTCCTTGAGAGCCATGGGCTTTGCATAGGCTGCCCACTTCGTTTTAGAGCTATTCCAACTTGCATATTCTTGTCCTCTGCCTAATTTACAAAGTGCTTGATTTCGCCGTGGACTCTTTTGATATCTACTCTGGGAAGAGACATGCATTGATATGAAGAGTTTTAAAGAGAAGTATCCATTTGCTCGGGATCCATATATACCTAGTAGGTCTCCTTCGGGTTTCAAGCGCGAGTTCACTAGCATGCCAAACATGCTTATTAAAATCACATTCAACGAAGAGGTGCTCTTTGGGTTTGGTCATCAATTGACAGAGATGACTATATTTTGCTGCATGGAGCAAACCCTTTGCTGAGAAGTTGGAAAAGTCCCAAAGAACCATATGTTGACAAGATAAATCAAAGTGCTAATGAAGCATCTTAAGCTTGTTTGTAATTGTTTCTGTTCTTCGTACATTGCTATACGAAGTGCAGGGGCGGACGCACGTTGGGACTAGACTTCTGGGGAAACAAAATAAATTTTTTTTTTGGGAATTGCGCAGACCCCGTCCCGAGATCCTGTTCCCTGAGACCCGTTCCCCAATCCCTGATACCCGTTCCCCGAGAGAGGCACAATCGACTCTCTCTCTCACGGTCTCACCGGCGACCGTCACCGGTGGACAGTGAACCGACCGGCGACAGATCCCACCCACCGGCCACCTTGACCTTCAGTCCTTCACTCCCCTTCGCTCCTTCAGACAGGAGCTTCGAGCCTTCGACGACGACGAGGGAGTCACGACGGAGTGATGCCGTGAGCGGTGAGCCCGTGACCGGACGACGACCTCCCGCTGTCCCGCGACGCGCCGACGCCCTTGAAGAACCAGATCGGACCTCCTTACCGCCCCAGTCACGGCCACGGCGCCTCACTCCGGCGAAGCACAAACCGGCGACGAAGACCACGAGCCCACGACTGTAATATCCCACATCGGTTGTGAGAGAGTTTGCGATTGGCCTTATAAGACCCTGCCTATGAACTCATAAGTACCTACTTGGCTAGCCCTTTTGAGGGAGGCATTGCCCTGTGGTGGGGCCGTGGACCGGGTCGTTACAGATGGTATCAGAGCCGACTCTCGAAAGCTCGGGCTGGGCTGTCCAGTCGGGTTGCCAATGGTTGGGGGAAACGAAGGCAAGCCCCGATATATCCCACATCAAGAGGATGGTTGGGGCAACGAAGGGTGAGCCAGGTATATCCCACTTTGGCTAGAGAGGAAGATTTTGGGCTATGTGTGATCGAGCCTTAGCGAGGACGATAAGGAATAAGGTGGGGAGATTGTAATATCCCACATCGGTTGTGAGAGAGTTTGCGATTGGCCTTATAAGACCCTGCCTATGAACTCATAAGTACCTACTTGGCTAGCCCTTTTGAGGGAGGCATTGCCCTGTGGTGGGGCCGTGGACCGGGTCGTTACAACGACAGTCGACACGAAGCCACGACGGACGGCGACGTCTGCTGGATCTTGATCTACACCGCTACGCTTTGACAGACGGCCTCACGGCAACCTCTGCACCGACAGCACCGGTCTGAGTTTTGAAGACCTCCGTCCTCCGGTCACTCCACCAGTCCACCAGCGCTAAGCTCCCAAATCCCAATCTTCTTCGATCTTCACCACCGGCGGAGTAATCGGCGACAAAGGTATGTTCCGATTCACCTTAATCTTGCCATGATGCCATCTCTACAACTCTACAAGATTTATTTGACTTTTTCTGAAATGCTATAAAGATCAATGATGTTCGATGTTAGTATATTTGTTGTCTGATCATATCAATGGATGAACAACACAGATGTTCAGAATACAATAACTCCTCATTATTCAATTTTGTAGAAGCAAAAGCATTCTAGGTTAGTTATCTAGTTTGATTTTCCAACATGGCTGCATGGGTAATTATTGATCGATGATTATTGAGATTATTGATTATTAATTGTGATTATTGTTTATGGATTATTGATTATTTGAGTTCCAAATTGTGATTATTGATTATTGATTGAGATTGTTGACGGAGGATGGGACCCAATTGGATTGAATGTGTGATTTAGTTGAATGGTAGGTTGGAATCAAGTTAATTAGGTTAACGTGATAACGAAACATGACTGGGAAAGTAAAAGAATAAAATTATTTGATTGATAATTGACTGGGAAAAATGTCTTCAAAGCTATTGGGAATGAGACTATTATCAAGCGCTACCAATCTTCGGTGCCTCATCGGATAGTTATTTAGTACTTTGGTTTGTAAACTCTGAAATATCGATTTTGTATTCGCTTCTTTCGTATTTTTTGTGTATTATCAAAAGCGCACCTTTTTTTTTGGCCATTTTACTTATAAAATAATTTATTAATTTTGATATATTTTTAGCACTCCCTGGAAATCCTGGCTCCGCCCCTATACGAAGTGGTGGAAAGACTTGACAGATCTGCACTGAAACTCGACCTGCTGAGCCACAAATGACAAAACTGAGCGACTTTGTTTTCCATTGTCTGAAAAGTAAATGTATGGTACTCCATATTCAAGTCAGCTGATTTTTAGTAAAAGAGTGCATATTGTTTAGTCAATGATCCGGTCATATGATATTAGGTTAACCCCATGTATCAGTGTAACTATTCAGCTAAGAAGTTGATTGACTTTTACATTGAATTTTCTGTTTGACATGCCCAAATTTGAAATAGTGTTAATGGACTTACATACTCCAAAATAAAAAATAAAAAAAAACTCATTTTCATAACTAAGGCCTTGTTTGACAAGGCTTTTTTTTTTTTTTTTAGTTTTTAAAGAGCAGCTTAATTTTTCTTTTTTACAAAAACAAGTGGGTGCTTGATAACCCTTTTTTTTTTTGGGTGTTTGGTTACCCTTTTTATTTTGACTTTTTTTTTTGGTGGTTTGCGGTGGTGGTGGTGGGGCGTAGCGGTGGTCGACGGTGGTGGTGGCCGGCGGTGGTCGTCGGAGGCCGGCAGTGGCTACCGGCGGTGAGAGGGTGGTGGTGGTGGTCTCAAAAAAAAAAGCAAAAGTGAAAAAAAAAAACCAATATTAGGAGTGTTTTTTTTACTCTTCAGTTTAATAACTGGTTTTTTAAATTGGATAAAGAAATCTAAATGGTTACCAAACGGACTTTTTTTTTTCCAATTTCCAAAACTGAAAAAAAAAACCGCGTCAAACGTGGCCTAAGGTTCTGTTTGACAAGGCTTTTTTTTTTTCCAGTTTTGGAAACTAGAAAAAAAAGTTGCGTTGGGTAACCAATTTTTTTTTCTTCAGTTAAGAAAATCAGTTTTTAAATCAAGGCTGTTTTTTTTTCAATTTTTTTCTTTCTTTGAGACCACCACCACCACCCTCCCACCGTTGGCGACTGCCCGCAGCCGGCAGTCAACAGCCACCACCGGCGACTGCTGGAGGCCACATCTGGCGACCACCGCCAGCCACCATCGCCGTCGGCCACCGCCACGCCCCACCACCACAAAAAAAAGTCAAAATAAAAACTGGGTTATCAAACACAAATTTGTTTTTGTAAAAAAAAAAAATTAAACTGCCCTTTATTTTTAATTTTTTGGAAACTGAAAAAAAAAAGTGTTGTCAAACAGAACATAAATGTTTAATCGTTACCCTCTTTATATGAGTTTTCCTACTAATATTTGCGTTAAAAATGAATTTGAGAAATAATTGCTACCTTTTAGCAACAAATGAAGATGACAAAAAGTATATGAAATGATAAAAAATAGTATGTCCAAACTAATAGCAATAATAATGATAATTTTAACTATAATAACCCGTGTGTTGAGATTTGTATTACTTAAGGCCATAAAAATACGAGTAAAGATATGTAATAATTGATTAAAAATAAAACGAGAGAGTAAACTATGTATATAAACTTGTAATGAAATAAAAGGAGGGAGATTGCCTTAGAGAATATCGGGCTTCTCTAAACAATAGAAAATATTTAAGATTAAAGGAAAAATATAGAGAATTAGTTTTGGCAAAATCTTAGGAATTAATGAAATTGCAAAGATATAAATAAAACTTTTAAATGGGACATGTTGATATAAAAGAGAGAGAAAAGAGAATTCAATTTTAAAATCTATCTAATTGGTTGAATTTCAAATAATAAAAAAGAATTTAAATCAAATTAAATAAGAGAGAGAGAGAGAGAGAGAGAGAGGGAATCCAAATTATTATTACAAAGGTAAATAACTTCAAAATGCTTTCAAAAAGTCAAAATAGAAAATTTTACTTAACAAGTTAAGAGAGTGTCCACGTAAGCAGTGACACGGTTACTTTTTTTCAGCTTCGTGTTTCATATATATATAATTAGATAAGTCCAAAAAATTAATAGAAATCGGTTATGTGGGCTAGTTATGAAGGGCAAAGCTACCAAGTCAACTTGCTTTGTAATAACAAAAATGAAACAAATTTTTTTGGCTCCTACACGGGTTGAACGAATCGTCCTCCTACCCCCCTATAGCGACTATAAATTACTATTCGATGAGGTCCCAAAGATTGGAGCATTGTGTTACGCATTAAATGATTGATAATCCGATTATATTCTTTACCATATCAGATGAACTCTTACAAGATAACAATTAACAGTTAATTTTTCTTTTTACCTAGTGGTATCTCAGATATGTCTTTGCACATAGAATTAGGGATGGCAAAAAAATCAGTACCCGCGGATATCCGCCCCGCCCCGCCCTGATAGAGTCGGGTCATTTTGACTTTGACCGGGGCGTGGGGCGGGTATGGTAATTTTTTTAAAAACCCGCAGCGGGTTAGGGTCGGGTATGGTGTACCCTTAAATCCGCCCCGTGATCCGCCCCGCCCCGCCCCGCTGTACCCTAGTTCTTAGTTAATCTTAGCCGTCCATAGGATACCAATCATACCATATATATATGTTCCTTGTTTTTTCCTTTGCAAACCTAAAATCCCTAATCTGTGGCTTTGTGCGGCTGTGTGCCTCTCCACTCTCCAGTCCAGTCTCCTCTCCACAGTCCACTCTCACGGCTCTCCTATCCACTCTCCAGTCTCCTTGCCTTCTCACTCTCACGGCTGACGGCTCTCCTCTCCATTCTCGGCTGGCTCTCTGCCTCTCCACTCTCCTGTCTCCACGGACCACGGCGGTCGGTGCACGGTGGTCGGCGCACGACCACTCTCCACCGGACACCACTCTCCACCGGACAGCCACTCTCCACCGGAAAGCCTCGAATTGGAGGCGTCTTTGCGTGGTACCGCGGACATGTATTTTCCACGGGCTGGTAGCGTGCTACAGCGGGGAACGGGGCGGAACGGGGCGGGTTTGGGGTTCCTAAATCTACATAGGATCGGTTATGGTATTGAACATAAATAACCCGGACCGGGGCGGGGCGGGGCAAAGTTCACTGAGTAGCGGGGCGTGTTCGGATTTCGTAAAACCCGCATCCGACCCGCCCCATTGCCATCCCTACATAGAATTCACATGACATACACCCAATCGCCCATACCGGCCATACGCCCATACATGATACATGACTGATGACACATGACACATTAAAGTCTAAAGACCCACCTCTTGTAGTCTTGTTTAAGTTGTTTCATGATCAGTTGCTTGAACTGAACATGTAAGACCCACACACAGGGGTGACAGGCCACAACCCACAAGCAACAGTAGCCTCGTCAGTCGTGAGTGGTGCCGGTGAGTCGTCGGACTTCAGAGTTCGGAGTAGCAGATCTCAAGCGGAGGGACCAGATCTTGTTGCCGTCGTCGCGGCTTCGGTGCGTCGCCTGATCTGGTGCGTCGGAGCAACAGTGGGTTGCCTGATCTGGTGCGTCACCGGTAGATCTTGATCTGGTCGGAGACTCGGAGTAGCCTCGTTCCCTCGTCAATTGTCATGGCCTGTCGGCTGCCTGAGCTCAATCATCGGCGGTCGCCTGTCAGTCACTCACGGTCAATCAGAGAGAGAGAGAGAGAAAGAGTGTGCCGAGTGTGGGTCTCGGGGAACAGGGTCGCGGTACGATTCTCGAAAAAAATAAAATTTTCCCCCAAAAGTCAGGGGATGCTTCAGTCCCCCTGTCACAACGTAGGTCCGCCCCTGTTTGTGGGACCGACTAGCCAACTGTTCTTGATCTACGCACCTCAGTGCAAAAACCAAAAATTATTTCAGAGAGCCGCCGCGAAGCAGACTTAACGACCGCCACCCGCAGCGCACAGTCATCCACGGCATCGCTGCCCCTATGGGTAGAAACCGTAACACTAGCCATCGCCGCGTCACAGCACCCGTGGGTCAAAACCCTAACAATAACCTCGGTAAAAGGCAAGATGGAAAAAGAAAAAAAGAAAGGCCGTTCAAGCCAGCAGCAGATTTGCCGCCCAAAGGGGCTGCAACAACCATTGCCTCTTTCTCTGGTTACCCCGGCTGCAATTTGCACATCCACTGTCCACAGCCATCGGTTTCTTTCTCCTATCACCATGGAATTACAATTAAAAAAGGAAAAAAAAAAAAAAAGAGCAGAGACGGGAGCAGCATCTACAGTCATTCAATGACCACTGCTGCATCGCCAAGTAAAAGGCCAAATCGGCACCACCACCAGCACTGACAAGGCGACCGATAGCAGTGCCATCGCCAAACAGTAGGCAGTGGTGTTTTATATATGGAAGTATGAATACCAAGCTTTGAACTTTGACTAAAGTATCTTCTATTAAAGTTGGATTTGCAATTTGACATTATCTTAGGGGCATATGATCGAGGACCCAATAATCTTTAAAATGTTGATTAAATTGTTCCACAAGATACTGTTGCTGTCATACTAGTTGTTATATAACCAATTGATTTAAATTCGAGGATTTTTTAATTGTAGCAGAACTTTTTAAGTTGGAATATGAATTTTAATTTATGGAAGCTTTGACTTTACTCATTGCTGTTACTTTCATATATCTTGTCCGATCAGTGTTTCTTGCTAAACTTTTGATTATTAAATTAGCTAAAAATATAAAGGGAATGAAAGTGTAGAAGAAAAGTAGTGCCGTTTAGCTATACATGGAGATGCATATAACGACTTATTTCCCTTGAATAGACATTTTCATTCTGTATCTTAACACCCCCGCGTACTCTACTCTGTATTACAAATATTTCGAGGAAAAATGAACCATGTTTTCTCTGAAATCAACATACCCAACTATATTAATGACTAGCGAAGGCACTAAGTCTATATTAGGCTTTTTTGCTCTAGTGTGAGGTTGCTTATCGTGACCCTTGCTGATATCTCTATCTCATACACATGACATGAAGTATTCCTCCATTTTTCATACTAGGCCAATTTGCTATTGCTATAATTCTACAGTCCATTAGAACTTGGACGCAGAGAAGAGTTTAAAGTTTCCTTGAGAGCCATGGGCTTTGCATAGGCTACCAACTTCGTTATAGAGTTATTCCAAGTTGCATATCGTTGTCCTCCACAAAAATCCCCCATCTGGCTGCTTGATGCTCGCATCTGCTGAATTTACAAGATGCTTGATTTCGGCCGTGGACTCTTGTGATAACTACTCTGGGAAGAGACATATGCATTGATATGAAGAGTTTCAAAGAGAAGGTTTCATTTGCTCGGGATCCATAAATATCCTAGGAGGTCTCCTTGGGGTTAAACCGTGAGTTCACTAGCATACCAAACAAGCTAACTAAAATCACATTCAACGAAGAGGTGCTCTCTGGGTTTAGTCATCATTTCACACAGATGACTATTTTGCGGCATAGAGCACTCCATTTCGTTAAGAACATCAGCAGTTGGAAAAGTCCCTGAGAACCGTGTGTTGACCGATAAATAAATCAAAGTGCTAACGAAGCATCTTGTTTCTTAATGTTTCTGTTCTCCGTACATCCCTATACGAAGTGGTGGAAAGACTTGACAGATCTGCACTGAAACTTGACCTGCTGAGCCACAAATGACAAAACTGAGCGACTTTGTTTTCCGTTGTCTGAAAAGTAAATGCGCGGTATTCAAGTCAGCTGATTTTTAGTAAAAGCATTGATATTGTTTAGTCAATATTCCGGTCAAATGATATTAGGTTAACCCCATGTATATTAGTGGAACTACCCAGCTAAGAAGTTGATAAATTTTTAACTTTGAATTTGCTGTTTGATATGCCCAAATTTGAAATACGGGTAAATCTACTTTAATACCCCAAAATGTCAAAAAAATCTCACTTTAATAGCTAGATATTTAATTGTTACTTGAAAAGGGCAGAAGTTTAATATGTATTGTACGTCCAAAAAATTAAGAGAAAAGAAAAAATTACACTATGTATGTCCTAAATGGTGTCACACTTCATGTTAAAATACTTAGTTAACCTTATATGTGTAAATAATTTTCAAATATTAACCCTAATTTACTTCATCGACCATAAAAACTTAAATCTGAATCCAAGAAAACTCAAATCCACGGATGCAACAAAAACTATCGGCCAACTCACAACAGTCGTCAATTCATAACCAAGCTGAAACAATACCACCACCATACCCACCACAAAACCCACCACCAGCGACCAACAACATATCCACCACCAACCGCCCAACACCACAGACTCTCCACCCCCAGCTTATCCCACCACTGTAATCGAACCACAAACAATCCCATCACTCTACTGGTTCCAAGAAAAACCCAAAGTCCAATTCAATGAATATTCAAATCCACCACAGTCATCGAATTAAAACCACCACAGCTGCCAAGTGGGTTGGTGTGTGTGTTAGGGGGGGGGGGGGGGGGGGGGAGGGGGGGTGTGGTGGTGGTGGGGGTGGGGTGTTGTCGATTAACTTTATGCTCTAGAAGATTAGAAAAGCTAGAAAAGCTACACCACTGCCTGCTGGCACCGCCACCGGCATCAAATACCCGTATTGATAAATCTCTGCCCTATCTCACCAATTGCCCCCCATCTCCTATTCCCTCTCTTACACAAAATAAACACTCACCTAACTATTTAGCCACCATGATGACTTTCCTATTGTACCCAACCTATGCACATAACTGATCTCCATGGCCCCGAGCACCCACTGACATTACAGTGACCCTAAGACATGCATACACACATACACATAGATCTTCGAGAAGTGCTATTGTATGTGTACATCCCAGCTATAATTTATCTTCTCAGTTTGTATGGTTGAGAAATTTGGTTTAATGGTTGGGGTTTCAAAACCCTTGATTAGTAAAGTCTATGATTTACACCTGCAATCTCATCAGATTTATTTCCAATCTATGGGTTTTTCTGGAAATGAGGCTTGAATGGTGATGGGATTCGGTGTATAGCTACGACAATAGTTAGATTGATGCTGGTAGAGGCGAATGTGAATATCAATGAATCTTGATCTTAATGTTTATGAAGAAGATCGCTGGTGAACTGTACGGAGCATGTGAAATGGTGGCTATGATGGGGGGCGATTTTTCTCAATTTGTTGTTGTAATATGATATGGAAAAAAAAAATTACTACCCTTTAGCGAGTGACACGTTTATTCTGTAATAGAAATATTTGACTACGGTACTGCAGTCCCTTTATTACGTCCTATATAGATCATTGAGGCCTTGAACTCTAGACCTATTGGAGATGGGCCGAGGTGTACATTCATATATAAAATTAACATTGAGGTAGTCCAACACTCCAGCCTTGTCATAATTGTTTAAACCCCCTCCTTTTCTTCCTATGTAAAGGCCTCTCCACGAGGTCCAGGTGTAGTTGTAAAAGCCTAAACACAACTCTTATTCCTACATACTTTCTCCCTCTTTAGAATCTTATTCCTAACTTCAGTGACGGAGATTCCCTGTCGGATCCCCCTCCACGGGTCTTCGGCGAGTCACCCTTGCTCATGTTGTGCTTCACAAATCTCTTCGCATGTTCGTTCAGTCCCGGTGAATTCTTATCAGCAATAGTTTGGTGCCATCCGCAGGACTAACAAGCCAACAGTTCTCGAAGGACACACCTCGGTGCAAAAACAAAAATAGAATTCAAAAAGCCGCCACGAAGCATATTCTATGACCGCCAACCGTAGCGCACAATCATCCACGGCTCCGCTACCCCTATGGGTCAAACCTGCAACACCAGCCGCTACTACCACGTTGCACCCATGGGTCACAACCCTGACAATAGCCTCCATCATGGTAAAATAAAAAAGAAAAAGAAGGGGTTGTTCAAGGCAGCCACTAGATATGCCGCCACCAAGGCTGCAACAATGAACGCCTCCTTCTTTGGTCACCTTGGCCGCAACCGACGCATCCACCGACCACAACTCTCAGTCTCTTCCTCCGATCACCCAGAAATTACACTTAGAAAAAATGAAAGAGTAAAGACTGGAGCAACACTAACGGTAAGTCAATGACCACTATTGCATCGCCAAGAAAAAGGCCAAATCAGCACCACCACCAGCACCAATAAGGCACATCATCACGATCGATAAGTGTCATTGTGAAATAGCAGCCTACACCACTGCCACAACAAACGTCCACTCGCCCAGGGTCTGCAAGACAAAAAGTAGGGCTCCTTCGTCAGCCACCACCTCACGGTCGAAATACGTAAGGTCCCAACAAGCTCGCAGTCGCAGCCTGCAGCAGTTTCGCTGTCGCTATCCCTAGATACATACGCAATCGACGGTCGGCCGCCACCCTACCGTATAGATGCACCCCCGGTCGTCGCGATAAGCATCGAAGCTACTACTACGACCAACTCCCTGCCATCACTACTAGGGAGCATATGGCCGACGTCAATGATGTCCTGAACGATAATGCTCCTGCCAGTTCGATATTCACCACTGGCCTTCGGACGCCAAGACAAAGTGCACGCTAAACCGCTACCATATGGTCGAACTACTCGGCCGCCACCATTTGCTTCAGCGTTGTCGAGGAGGACGAGATCAGATGGGTGGCACTATGGCTCCCCTTTCATGAATGAGAAGCTGGAGTTGGATATTACACATCAGGTGGTTTCCTTCTTTCACAAAATATTATTTTGTACTTTTACCCCATAACTATGCATTTTTATGCTTAAGGCTCACCATCAAGATTTATCTAAATCCTATTTTGTGATTAGCATATGCATCTTTGTTTCTTTAAAGCCTACATAATTAGACCCATATCGTCATTAAAAACATGTCTAAACATAATTGTCTGTATACGACATGATACACAAGAGCTATGGCTTTTAGGGTTCTTCAATTGGCCAAGCACATTTGGGTCATCCGGGTGCTAATAATTTCTTTATTTAAGCATCAATTTCGTCACACAATGCGGCACACCCTACAATCTAACCAAAAAAAGATAATAATGGGGTGAAAGATCTGATTACTGCATGCTCTAATTTCAGTGCTAAAACCATAGTTGCACTTGCGAGCTCATTTGCTTTCTTGATATATAGAATATCTTTTTGTCACATGCTTTTTTCTGTTGGAAGGCTTTACGAAGCACCCACGAACTTGAGTAGTGGCATGCAAACCGCTTCATAAGTAAAAAACAAGTTCACAGCCCCAGTGACTTTAATACACCTAGTGTTTCAATTGCAGCGTCCTGCTTGCTTGGGGTCACATAGGCATTACATGCTGACTTTGTTTAATACAGATGCACACACATCATCTAGCTTTATCTGTTCGTTAAGCCTCTAGCAAGCCGAGCATACACATTCCTTTCTACGAGGATTTGCCTAAGCCTCACTCAAGCCGAGCCTATGTATAAGGATTCTCCTTAGCCTCGGCTAAGCCAAGCATACGCTTCTTTTTATAAGGAGTCACCTAAGCCTTGGCTAAGCAGAGCATACGTGCTCCTTTCCGTAAGGAGTCGCCTGAACCTCACCGAAGACAAGTATCCGCGCTATCCTTTCCATAAGTAGCTGCCTAAACCTTGGCCAAGTTGAGCATACACAGATCTTTTTGTTGAAAATAGTTAGGCTTTGATTTGTATTTTCCACAACAAAAATATTAGCAACACTAGGTGATTAAATATAGCAAAATAATAATAAATAATTAAAAGTAATTATGCATGAACACTTGATAAAATTATGTAATCTGAAGAAGTAAAATGATATAGAAATAGCTCGTCCGTGAGAGTCGTGCAAACCCTGCACGATAGTCTCTAAAATAAAATTCATTGACGCAGCTATATGTCTCCTCCATGTGCACGTCCACAGGAAGACGGTATGAACCAGTCAACAATCATGTTGCCCAAGTATAAAATATATATAATAGATAGAAAAGAAAATACATCTCGATGTAGAGTAGAAAAACTAAGTTTGGAAGCATAGAAGTTTCAAGTCTTCTATGTCATACCCCATGGCTAATCATAATCAATTTATTGGCCACATAAGTAAGATTAAAAGCTTAGTAACTCATGATAATAATTCTCAATAATGTCAAACAATAAAAGATATTATATACTCCATAAACAAATATGAGTTAATAAAACTCATTATTGCATTTGTAACTCATTTCATAATATATAAGTGAGTAAATACCATATAGCCATAAATAGCATCATAACTATAATGCTTTAAGGTACATTTTATTTTATTACATTATTCCAACAATCCCCCACTATTTTGATAAAATAAAATAATTTAAAATACTTAAAAAGCCACTGATGAAATGTTTATAAAGTCCCACAGTTCCAACAAAATTTAAAGCATTTAAAACCATATCAAAGAAAATCATGATAAATACATAAACCTCCTCCTTTTTTTTCCTTTATTATATTACTTATTTTTCTCCTTTGCAAAATAAAGCCATGGCTCTTGAACATTATAAACTCATAAAGTAATAAAAAATAGAAAATACATAAATAAGATGGGCAACTTCTACTGTGTAATAGGTGTTGGTGCCTTTCGGGCTTGAACCAACACTTAGTGTTGACAACTTCCATTTGAGAGAGCCGTAATGGACTATGCCTTGAATTAAGTCCATTGACCAAACTTCAGTTGTCACACACACAATATTCATATGGCACTTAGTTCACTTGTTAGCGCTATTAATGGCCATGCGCTTTTATCTTGATTCTCATGAGAGTCTTTAGGGAATGGCCCATAGTTCCCACAGTCACGGTCTCACGACCACTCTCACTTTGGTGAGTCCTCCAAGGGTACGTGTGACATGTACCTCCCGAAAATATTCCCCTTCAGCTCATTCAGGGAAAATCCCTTCCTGGACGTCACACTAAGTAGCACAAGCACCGCACGGATGGGGAGAAGACACTAACCTATCAACAAAAGATTGCTACTTTTATCACGAGTCACGCTCTACGGGTTGTTTCTACCCATTGAACCTTCTTCACGGGATCTCCAATCACAAAGGATGGGTTACTCCCGCGGTGACTCCCTGTGGGATCACCTCATCCACCTTAGGTGAAAAAAAGATATAGCCTATGTGCTAGTCCCGAGGCAAGTTGCGCAACTTTTATGAAGCCTCTATAACTTATTTTCTCTTCATCGATGAAGTATCACAAGTCTGCAGAATTTTAAGGGCTCAATAGTGCACATCGAAGCAAGATTATGGATCTCATCAAGTAAATCAAGTTTCAGTGGTAACATCCACTTCGCTTAGCATCAAAGATGATACTAGTCGGTAGCCTCACTACTAGGAATAAAACCTTTGATCGGTAGTCTACTACTAGGAACTAGTCTTTTAATATTATTGACCAGTAGTCTTTCATCTACTAGGAGCCACATTTTCTTCAACATGCATCATGCTTCGCATAACATAATCTCACATCAATAGCAACTTCATAAAAATCCTCTGATAAGTTTCAAGAATTTTGAATTTCAATTCTCAAGCTTTGTAAAAGTTAGATAAAATCCACTTGCAAATATAGTTTCGAATTTGCGACAAATATTTGGTATCCAAGACTTAAAATATCAAAATTTCAACGCAATTCATATTTTAGAAACTTAGATGCCATATAAGTACCACAAATATGAAAATGTAAAAGAGTTAAGATAATCAGAAGTCAAAGACTTCGGTTGTCATGATTTAACATCTTTACCAAAGTATAATTTCAATCGCTAGACTTTGGCAACATCCACTTTGCAATTTTTTTTTCCTATCCTTCTTCTTCCACGATTTTTGCTCAATTATATAGAACAACCATACATGCCTAGAGATCCAAGCTAGCAAAGCTAAGTGCTAGAAATAGAATTACATGCATGAGATATATTACATAATGTCATTACACGTACATGCACGCAACATGCTAAAATTGACTTAAAATTAAGAACATACTATATATAGATGTTCTTTATGTCACTAATCTTCTCTGTATACTTAAGAGATTATAATTATCTTCAAATCATGTACCCCCACATTTTGCAGTCATGTATTTATCAAAGAATTGAAATAAGGACTTTCATAATTTTTATCAAGCAATATATTTCGTAGACAAACTCAGCAAAATAAAATAAAATAAAATCAATTTCAAGTTACTTGTTTTACAAAAGCCGATAATCCCATGAAATTTTTTCTCTCTTGAAAGAGAACTCCACTGACACTGACTTTAGGTGGTTTAACTCTATATGTAAAATCTCAAAAATTCTTTTTTTTTTTAAACCAAAACCATGTGTCAAAAATAAAAAAGGAATAAGTGTAGGTATTATCCAAAATACAACTACTTACAGACAAATATAATAATCTACAAGTAAAGGCATCTGTGTTATTGTCACTAAATATTATGTCCTGAAAAGGTCATAACATGGTATCACTAAATCTAAATATCAAGTTTTTATTTACTTTAGCATAAACCTTTTGAAAACTATTTAATTTATTTCCAAAACCGATTTTAATGAAGCCTTTTTTTTAAATTATTTTACCAAAAGAAAAGTGTCCCTTTTATTACAGCCACTATAAACTATTTTTAGGTAGTCGTAAAAAACTAAATCATGTAATTTTCAGACATACAAAATGAGCTCATTAGCACAAAGGTAAAGTCTAGAAAGTTCACACAAATAAAAAATATTTTATACAAGACTGAATAGACACATACTGCCTCATGCTATAAACTATTTTGATGTTAGAAGTCAAATCAATTACCTTTTTAACCATCGCGCTACCAAAATTAGTAACTCAAAAATCACTTGCATGTAATTAGCAAGGAACCTACTCTATGTCACATAGTGTCAATTCAAATAAATATAACTAGATAAAGGGCCACAAACAACACAAGATCTATGCTAATACAACTTATCACAAGCACAAAGTAGTAGATAATCTCTAAATCCTTAATTTTTCCTTTGCAATATGACTGCATTTCATATTACTTGATTAACTTGTGAAACTAGCTACCAACTCTCGATAATCTTACATATTTGTAGAGATGCTACTATCTAAAAAAAAAACTTTAGAACTATTATTAGTCTTCTAACTGGTATTCCAAAATAATGATCCTTATAGTAATTGAACACAATGGAACCTCATGTGGTGTATGACCCAATTTTTATTTCAAAAGTTTTATCGCTCTAAAAACATAACTCATAAGGTATGCATATTTTCTTACTCATTTTATTGCAATATGTAAATAGTTGATTATAAGTTAGAACTTACCTCAAAGTCTCGTACTAATATTCAATTTTATAGCGTTCGGAGATTTCCATGACCAACATCATAAGTGATCTTTTGTAGCAAGTGCCGCCATATGAACTTTGCGTCCAAAACTTCGACACCTTGTATCTTGACCCTCGTACTGACGACAGGAGGCAAAAACTTGGTCCATGTGAAATTGTGTAAGTAAGAACACAATAAAGTTTGCCAACAACCCAATAGTTGCCAATCTTTTGCGACATTTCTTTCCTGCTCTACCATCACTTCCTGTGCTATCTGCTGTGCCCAGTTTCTCACTCCATGTTTCTTCACCAGCCTTATCAATTTCCTGTCTTCTTCATCTGTCCATTGGCCCTTGATCAGAGCATGATCAAGGTTCGAATCCATCGGCCAAGTAAA
Source organism: Escallonia rubra (assembly GCA_033065855.1). Taxonomy (NCBI): domain Eukaryota; kingdom Viridiplantae; phylum Streptophyta; class Magnoliopsida; order Escalloniales; family Escalloniaceae; genus Escallonia; species Escallonia rubra. The sequence continues at coordinate 119,681 of JAVXUO010001269.1, forward strand.
GCAGCTGCCACTTGCTTCTTCTATTATCATCAATACTATCTCCAAAAGTGAACCCATGTACTCTCTCAAGACTTTCACTAATTTTTGTAATCAGCCCTTCAATTGTCGTTACTTGACCTCCCAAAATGCCGCTACCAAGCTCCAAGTCAGTTTCTGGAATACTCACACCAGCAGTATCTGATTTTATGACGTCACGGCTTAAATCGCCAATGTTAGTCACACGAACTGTAACTTTCTTTCCTTTTGCAGGTATACACCCACCGGGCTTCAACTCGGAATTGCGGTAACCACAACCATCACAAGAAGATGCCATGACGATTACTTCTTGGAAGTAGGGAATATTGGTAGCGAACATTCGAGTCTCGCATCTGGCAGCACAAGCCCCACATGTGGATGGAAAAGTAATAACCTCTTCTGGTGCAGAGTATCGAAACAAAGCATCAGAAATTTTCTTACTATTACCCTGGGCAATAACCCGGCGACCAGCAGGTGCACCAACTGTTCCATATTGTTCTCTTGTTATCTGATCAGAGACATTGTTCATTCCCCCTGTTGTTGCCTCCTCCCTAAGATGTGATGGGCCAACAACGTATCCTAATAAATCTTGTTGCTCAGGAGTTCGCTCATAGGACTTAATCTTCAAGGATGGATCTGGTGATGGAGCAAACGGGTTCTCAATGAAACCGTGTCCAGCAGGATCATCAAGAATGAAGATAAAGGATGAATCTCCTGCTACACAAGCTTTCAGTTTTAGTAAGAACTGGTCTAATGCTTCAGCAGTATGTGGATCCACTCTCTTTCTTTCTTTTCAGAAAAATAGGGAAGTGCATTTCGTGATTTTCTTCATCTTTTTTTTCTCCAAAAAATAAAAATTTAAAGCTATACAAATCAAAACCAATAACGTCTTTAGCTGTTGAAAATAGTTAGGCTTTGATTTGTATTTTTCACAACAAAAATATTAGCAACACTAGGTGATTAAATATAGCAAAATAATAATAAATAATTAAAAGTAATTATATATGAACTCTTGATAAAATTATGTAATCTGAAGAAGTAAAAGGATAAAGAAATAGCTCGTCCGTGAGAGTCGTGCAGAGTCACTGTCCTAGAGACGTTATCGCCTTCCTACGTGCAGGTGTTGACGGCAGATAAAGTCTTCAAGATAAAACCTATTGACGCAATTATGTCTCCTCCATGTGCACACATGAAGACGATATGAACTAGTCCACGATCACGTTGCTCAAGTATAAAATATATGTAATAGATAGAAAAGAAAATACATCTTGATGTAGAGTAGAAAAACTAAGTTTGGAAGCGTAGAAGCTTCAAGTCTTCTATGTCACACCTCATGGCTTTATATACATGGCCAATCATAATCCATTTATTGGTCACATAAGTAAGATTAAAAGCTTAGTAACTCATGATAATAATTCTCAATAATGTCAAACAATAAAACTCATTATTGCATTTGTAACTCATTTCATAATATATATAAGAGAGTAAATACCATATAGCCATAAATAGCATCATAATTATAATGCTTTAATGTACATTTAATTTTATTAAAATATTCCAACACTTTTTGACAAAGAGTCACCTAATCCCCGGCCAAGTCGAGCATACACATTCCTTTCCATAAGGAGTCGCCTAAGCCTCGGTGAAGCCGAGCATACATGCTCCTTTCCACAAGGAGTCGCCTAAGCCTCAGTTAAGTCAAGCATACACGCTCCTTTTAGTAGGGATTCGCCTAAGCCTCAGCCAAGCCTAGCATTCATGCTCGATTGTAAGGAGTCATCTAAGCCTCGGCCAAGATGAGCATCTGCACTCCTTTCCACAAGAAATCCCTTAAGCCTCAGCCAATGCTAGCATACGGGTTCCTTTCCCTGAGGAGTCGCCTAAGCCTCGCTTAAAACGAGTGTATGAGCTTTTTTTTACAAGGAGTTGCCTAAGCTTTGGCCACCCGACCGAGCATAACCGTTCTTTTCTACAAAGTGTTGCCTAAGCCTCGACCAAGGCGAGAATGTGCGCTCCTTTTCGAATAATCAATTTTACAAGATAGATGCCCTCTACTGGTTCAGCCGAGCAAACGAGATCCCTCAAAGGTAAATGCGATCTGTTCGTCCGGCCGAGCAAACCGCTTCCTTCAAGAAGCCTTAGTCCTCTACTTGGTCAGCTGAGCAGGAGTACTCCCTCAAGCAGTATTAATCACTCTTCAACTTCAAATAGCCCGTTAAATGCCACTTTCAGTGAATAATCACACTGACGCAGATTAAAGCTGCTTTTCTCTGCATGAATCTGGATAAGCCTACGTGGCTCAAAAACAGGCTCATGTATCCTAACATAATAAATCCACTCTGCGTGGAACGACTCTAGCAGTCCTAAACTTTGGCAAATGGTGAACTCCTAAAGCTATTACTTCGTGATGTATCTGGCAATACAAACAGGGTATATCAGTAACCCCCCTCTAGCTGATCATTAGAGGTGACGCGTATAAGGTATAACTATGAGTTACATCCTTGTTCTAAAAAAATAAGGAAGTGGGGGCTAGTGATATGGGAAAAGTACACAACCATTCAGCAAGTGACACGTGTCTTCCATAATAGCCATCTTTGACTAAGGCTATTGTAGTCATTTTATTAGGTCTTATAGATCATTGAGGAATTGGACTCTAGACCTATTAAAGATGGGCTGGGTAATACAATCTTACATGGTAATTACCATTGAGATAGTCCACTCCTGTCATAATTATTCAAACCCTTCCCTTTTTCCCTATAGAAAGGCCCCCATAAGGTCCAGGTAAGGCCAAGCTCTACATGCTTTCTCTCTGTTAAGAATCTTACTCTCTACATACTTTCTCTATTAAGAATCTTACTTCTAACTTAAGCATTGGAGATTCCCTGCTGGAGTCCCTTCCGGGGTATCACGAGTCAATGTTTGCTCGTGTTGTGCTTCGCAAGTTTGTACGCATGCTCGTACGGTCCCGGTCAATTTTTATCGCAACACAGTCGTCTGGAAATGGAGGCAGGGACAATGGTGTTACTGCTGATGGATATATTGGTGGTGGCGGTTTTGCTTCCATTTGAGCGAGGACAAAGAAATGAAGGTGGATGAAGGTGGGTGGCATTTCTATTTGTATAGTGGTTCTGGTGGAGGTAGGTTGAGAGAAAGGGGATAATCCATGATGAGAGATTTACAGTACTTTGTAAAACATATTACAATTTTCTTTTCTAATTTCCCAAGGGCACATTGGTACTTTAGTTAGTTCTTTTAAGTGTTTGGATGAAAAAAGCGATGACATACTAAAATGTTGAGTAAATATAAACTCACTTTCAATTAAAATCACGAAATTATACTTTTATCAAGTTTTAAAGTAGGATTAAATACAAAACTGTCCCCTGAGGTTTACACGTTTTTGCAATTTGCTCCCGTGTTTACAACTTTTGCAATAGTGTCGAGAGGTTGGCAAAACCATTGCAAACAGCTCCAAAATTGGACGTCCGTTCAATTTTGGACGTTAAGTTCTCATGTGCGGTGCACATGCCATTTTGACATGGGCAAATTTGTAATTTTCCCTACCCATCTTCCCCACAGACCACAGTGTTCATCTCTCTCTGTTCATCTCTATCTCTCTCTCTCTCTCTCTCGTCAACTGTTGATGGGAAATAGAGAAACCCCATTTCTGCGAACTGGAAGCTCAGATGCTGGATAAGTGATAACGACTATGTTGCTTTTGGGCATCATAACCTGCAAAAATTATATTTCAGAATACAACTGCCAGTAAAGCAAATCCATGCTCTGGTCCAGGCAATTGGTCAAAGATTAAGAAGAAGCATGAACAAGGAGTTGACGAGAAGGGTTAAAATACAAAAATCATTTTCATAAGAATTGTTTACACGAATCGTTTTCAAATCTTGGTAGAACACCAGACAATGAATCGTTTTCATAAGAATCGTTTACCAAAATCGTTTTCATAAGAATCGTTTACACGAATCGTTTTGTATTTAACCCAAGAGAAAGCAAGCTACTGTCACAAGAATCGTTTTTAAATCTTGGTAGAACACCAGACAATGAATTTCGGCTGACATTGAAGTATTCCATACATGGAACTCGCAGCTGCGAAGGTAGGTACCCTCCCAAACCATTTGAGCTCAAATCCAAAAATGTAAGATTCCTACACATGACCATGCTCTCAGGTAATGCACCTGTAAAATAATTTTGCCCAAGATTAAGCACTCTTAGCAAGCACAGATCTGTCCAGTTATCTGGCAATCGGCCACCTAGATTTGCTCTTGGAGCCCAGAATATCTTAAGATTAGGAAGCAGCAAGACCTCGGATGGTATACCACCCTCAAAGGCATTGAACTCTCCTCTATAAACGTCGACCAAGCTTCCACCATCAACAGTTGACGCGCGCGAGAGAGAGAGAGAGAGATGAACACTGTGGTATGTGGGGAAGATGGGTAAGATGGGGGTAGGGAAATGATAAATTTGCCCATGCCAAAATGGCATGTGCACCGCACATGCAGACTTAACGTCCAAAATTGAACGGATCGGACATCCAATTTTGGAGCTATTTGATATGGTTTTGTCAACTATTGCCAAAGTTGTAAACACAGGAAGCAAAGTGCAAATACGTGTAAACCTCAGAGGACAGTTTTGTCATTAACCCTATAAAGTATTAAAATGTGTTTAACCCTTAAAAGAATGAAAAAATATATGTTACTATGCCATTGAGAACTTCTATGTGCCATAAACATAATTCTCTTTTTGGTTAGTTCTCTGTGGCATAGAAGTTTTTGGTTTATCATAGGTAATTCATATTTAAATAGTTCAAATGCTAATTGTTCACTTTCTTACCTAGTCGTCACGACCATCCTTACGTACTTCACGGTGGGCAATAGCTATAGTGCAGGGCAGCGGCAAGGAAGCGAGAGAGAACTACACAGCCCCTTACTATCCTTGAATCCCATTGACGGTTGGTTAGATCCCGACGATAGTTCGTTGTATCCCATCGGCGAGGTAGAGAAAGGGATCGCTGGCTTCGTGGTGGAGAGAGAGAGAGAGAGAGAGAGAGAGAGAGAGAGAGTGAGTGCGAACGATAGGATGGGAAGAAATCAGTTGTGGCAAAAGAGGTAGCTGCGATGCTGACGTTGTGGAAGAGGAGATCCTCGACGTCAGGGACGGATCCAGAAAGTCTAATCGGGAGGTGCCAAAAAGTTATAAGAAAAAATTGATGGCTACGGTAAAAGCATTCGTGTCACTATTGGATGCGTTAAAGACAAAATAGATTATTCAATTTGACTAATATTCATACAATTTTACTATTCATAGTGATTTACTTAAATTAATAAGGTTAGTTAACAACAAATTACTAATCTTACATAAAAAAATTAACTCTTATTGTCTATATGTATTACTAATAGATTATTAATTGTACGATGACAATAATCACGAATAAGTTAAAATACTGCAAGAATTTAAAGAACTAACTTTGATCTATTCATGTTTTCTTTGTAATCTAGAGATTTGAAATTTGGAAGAATGAAGATGAACAAGGGAACGAGAAAGACAAAAAATATGACAGCCGGTAGTCAAAAAGTCAAAGACACAACAAAATAAAATAATACATTAATGTTACAATATAATGGTAGTTTCGTAAATATTTTAAACTTGATTACCCATTACTTAAAACAATTAAACACAAATTTCCAAATTTAGGGAGAGGGGGGGTGCCGTGGCCCCCTTGGTCATTCTGTTGTTCCTCCCATGGTCGACGTGGTGGTGGAGGCAGATCGTTGGTGTGGCGTTGGAGGCAAGAGAGAAAATGCTCGTGAAGAACTAGGGTTTGATTTTCAACTGAAATGACTAATTTACCCTTAATGAACTAATAGGCTTGATATTAGGGCATATTTGTCTTTTTAATCTTAGGCCATAAAGAAGCTCTTCATAGCATAACAACACATCCGCCTAGCTAAAAAAGAATTAGTTTTTGATAAGTTAAAGCAAAAATTTCACAAATGAACGTTCTTGCACTTAGGGTCTTATGTCTTTCTTTTCTGGGAGATAAGATTAATTACTTATGCATGGTGGCTACGCGCAAGATTCAGTGTAATGTTCATGGTGATGTTTATCGGGTTCTTTAGGGATATCTCTCAAGTATTGTGAATCTTTCGGATTTGGGGCATTTTAAGTTATTTTGCCTTTTGTTTCAGTTAAATAGCAGTGATGAAACACATAGAGCAACTAGGGAAATTCCTAAAAAAGTTATAACAAAAATTCAACTCGGTGGCTCTGATCGCTACCACTACTACGGCAACCCATTTTGGCCTTTTCCTGTAATCTACATTTGTTGTTCTCTCGTCTCCTACAAAATTGGGTATATTTTTTATGTTGCCCTTGAAAAAATCGACGTCTGTTAAGCTATGTCCAATATTGGACTAAATTGGATTAGAAAAATAGGTTAGCGTACTGATTTTGAAAGGTTTAGTATGTAAGGTACTCAAGTTGAATTTAACGTATGCTTTAGATACAGTTTTGCAATCACCCTAGTTTCCTTTGAGCAACACACATCATTTGACGTGAAAAATGATTTGCTTGATTATTGCATTATCAATCCATTAGTATCTCAACAATTAAGCTAAGATTCTATAGTCTCAAGTACAAGAGAAGCTACAGTAGAGCATGTAAAGCTGTTCATGTTCACGTGCTTCTTAAAATTAAGGCTAATTGGCATTCAACCCTGTATAGTTTGCTCACTTTGGCTAATAAAACCACGAGGTTTTAAATCGAGCAATTTACCCCTCGAATATTTCATATTGACGTAGTTGAACCCATAATCAACAATCTATTACAATTTTGCTGATGACGTCTGAGTGTACCATGCATGTGACTTTCACAAAGGGATAAATCTATCCAAAAATAAAATATCCATGTGTCAGAATTTTATCAGCTAATTTAAAGTTTAACATATAACTTATACTTTTTGTCTATATTTTGCCGGCTCGTTTCTTCTTTCCATTCATCCTTTCTTGTCTTCCTTCTTTCTTGCAGTGTTTGCCTGCCGTAGTTACCGGAGGTTGTGGGCTGCGGCATATCTCAACGGTGATGGTTGATGGTGGTGGACAGCGGTGGTTTTGATATTGGTGGCCAGCGATGGGCTTGTCAGTGTGCGAGATAAATGATCAGGAAGAAAAAACATGAAAGTACATTTGGGTAATGTTAGGATAAGAGAATCTATGTGGGCCCAATTGAACTAAATTTGGGCATGTTAGGGATAACAATACCATTTTAGGCCTTAGACGGGTAAAGCCCTAAATGCTATTACTGAGAGGGTGTTTGAGATTGATTTTGGACGGTCAAACCTGATTTAATCTAGAGTAAATCAGGTTTGTGGGTGTGTAGCAAAACAGATTAAGAGATTTAATCTACCTCAAAAAGTTCAAATTCACTACAAGAAAAACGACTTTTAGCGACGGATATTTCCGTCGCTAAAAGCCTAAATCCGTCGCCAAAGGCTTTTAGCGACGGACACCCCGTCGCTAAAAGTCCGTTGCCTATAACCCCGTTGCTAAAAGATTAGCGACGGAATAATGTCATCCGTTGGAAAAAAATTACTTTTACCGACGGAATTATTTACTTTTAGCGACGGAATTTTCCGTCGCTAAAAGTATTTTCTATATTTTTTTAAAAAAATCTGAATTTCTGAATTTCGCCGGCAGTGGGTTCTGGGTTCTTGGCCGATGGAGTCCTCGCCTTGCTGTCGCCATTCACCGATCATTTATACTTCCAGATCGGCGCGTCCACGGCTCCACTCGTTCCAGATCTGAGCCGAGCTCAATAGAGAGAGTCGACTCAAGGAGGCAGGAGCCCCTGCCGTGTCCGCGTGTCACCGTTGACCGTCGCAGGCGAGTGGCCGAGTGGGTGTGTGCCGTCTGGGTCTGGGGAGCGAGTGAGAAACTTGGCGTAGAGAGAGAGTGCCGTCTGGGTCTGGATTGTGTGCCGTCTGGGTCTGCCGTCTCCCTGCCGTGTCCGCGTGTCACCGTTGACCATCGCAGGTGAGTGGCCGAGTGGGTGTGTGCCGTCTGGGGAGTGGGTGAGAAACTTGGCGTAGAGAGAGAGAGTGTCGTCTGGGTCTGGGTGTGTGCCGTCTGGGTCTGCCGTCTCCCTCGTTCATACGTAGCTCCGCCCCTGTGTGTCGGCAAGCGGTAGAGGCGGCGGGGTGGGGGTGCGGCAGCAGGTTGGGTGTGTGAGTGGTTGTTTGTTGAAGGAGAGACTGAGAGAGAGAGGAGAATGGTGTGAGCGGCGAGGAGAAAAGAACGGGGTAGGGTTTTTTAATTTTAAGGACTTTTACCGATGGATTTTGGCCGTTGGCAAACGTCTGTCGGTAAAAGTCATTTTCAATTTTTTTTGGCAAAAGAAAAAAAGGGAGAAAATAAAAAATTAATATTAGTGACGGAATATTCCGTCGGTAAAAGTCCGTTGGTAAAGATCCGTTCCGGGTAAATCCGTCGCTAAAGATCTTTACCGACGAAAAATCCCTCGGAAAAGTTTTTTTAACAACGGACTTTTACTGACGAAAAATACGTCTGTAAAAGTGACTTTTAGCGAGCGATTAAAATCCGTCGCTAAAAGTCCATCGAAAAAAGCTATTTTTCTTGTAGTGATTAAACTGATTAAATACATAATTCTAGAAAGTGAGAATTATGAAATAATCACTTTTTTCTTAATCAGGTTTAACCTTCTAATTTACCATAATATCATCATATTTCTCACAAAAGGACATCTCATACCATTTAACCACTACAAGAAACTGCCCATTTAGTGACCGCAAAAAGCGATTGCTAAAAGGGAAAAAGCAGTTGCTAAACCGTTTTAGTGACCGCAAAATACGGTCGCTAAACTTTAGCGACCGCGTTTACTAATCGTTCACTAAAATTAGTGACCGCATTGACCACATTCAGCCCCTGCACACGCCGTCGCAAATGTTTTTAAGATTTAAATTATTTTTTATTTAGCGACCGCTTTTTCCAATTTAGCAACCGATATTGGGGTCGCTATTTTTTTATTTTAATTTTTTTTACTTAGTGACTGCTTTGTATAATTTGGCAACCGCACATTACAGTCGCTATTTTTTTTTTAATTTAGGATTTTTTGTTTAGCGACCTCCATATCCAGTTTAGCGACCGCGATGTGCTGTTGTTAAACCTAGGTTATTCTTTGTAAAATTAGGTATGTTGTGACCTCATGTCCAAAACCAATTCAACAACCTGTCCAAAAACCCAATTCAATATGTCCAAAATCAATTCAACAACCTGTCCAAAAACCCGATTCAACCTGTCCAAAAACCAATTCAACCCCCTTGTCCCGCATTCATTCAACAACCTGTCCAAAACCTATCTGCTCTGCACATCCAAAAACAAGTCTCGCATTCATTTCAATACGTCAATCCTAAACCAAGCACATCAAGCTTTACATCATCAAACTATAAACGTAGGCCATTAAAATCATGTCAGACTGACAAAGAAAAACGTCAACTCTCATGTACATACACCGTCTTCAACCAAAATTAGAAAAATAGTCAAGTATATGTTCATGAGCTACACAACTACAATCAATACATAAGACCCCAAAAACATACTAGCCGGCAGACCCATCAACTCTGTCATCATCATCTTTTTCATCCCTTGTTGAAGGCACGTTCGATCCAACAATGTCCTCACCACCTTGAGAATCACTGGCACTAGGCACAATATCGCTCTGCATGAAGCCATACAAATGATTCAACATAATATATACAAATCAAGATCACATATTAAATGACCACAATACATAACTACTTAAGAAAATTGGTATTACCTAATGTCTGGCTCCGAGCATAATAAAACTTGTTGGATCATCATCGCAATTTTTCTTCAACAAGTTTGTCTACGCGCTCTTTATCCGTCACTTCAACCTGAGAACTGTTATAACCGGTCACGCCTGATAACTGTTGTTAGCCTATCAACAAACGTGCAGATTGACGAGGGTGGCTGAGGATACGGTCCTTCTTAGGACCCCATGTAGCTTCTGACCACAAAGAGACCTTGTCCACTGCTTGGCTACCGTCTGCCTGGGAGTTGGCCTGAACTTTTTCCTTATATGCACTATGTATAAGAAAGTAATAAATGTTATAGGAATACAACTGGCCGTAACCAATTAGGATACAATTGGAATGCATAAGTGAAGAATAGTTGTGTGCTCAACCCAAACTGCTCTGCGCTCTCAGAAATCCACTTCCTATTTTTATTTTTGTGCGTGACCTCAAAGCCTTAGAGCATCGTAGGGGACCTTTTTTCAGGGTCGTCTTCTCTCAGCTTCATATTGTGCACAGCATATGGACGTGATCCAGCACTATGCTTTATTTTCTTCTCGCTACTCGCCATATCCTTACCTTGCTCACTGAACTTGGCCCATTCAGTTGTACACCAATGATCCACCAGCTGCCCCCACATGGCTTTTGAGAAGTACTCGGGGTTGTAGTCCCTGGCCATAGAAATATCTGTCGCACCCGCTCGAGTTAGCGCCTGCCTTCTTGCATTGAGCATCAATTTCTTGTAATTTTCTGAACCATGCCACTCTCAGGCCTGCCTTCCAAGTTCTTGGTCTCTGTCGGACTAGAATTTGAAATAGTCCTGAACATAATTCAACATAATTTCAAACACGATTAACAAGAAAATTCAGTAATAATGTACTTACTAAAACCAAATAAAGTAATGAGAAATAGACAATCCTTACCAAGAACTTCCTCCAGACAAGTTCCTTATCTGGTTCGGTCCACGCCTTCCACATTGGATAAGGACGTGGGAGGTGGGCCTTAATAATATGACCGATTTTGGTTCTAACACAATCTTCAACAAAGCTAATTACAAGAAATCACAAGAGATACGTCAATCCCAATATAACAAAGTATTAAGTTAGATAGGTGCGCTAAAAGATAATAGGAATTGGGCTTTAAAAATTGAAAACATACTAATTGTTGAGGACCTGAGCAGTAATCCTCTGCTTCGGGGTGGCTAGAAGAGGTATCCCGCATGTGATACCTTTAGGTACGGATGCACTAGAAGCTACAAATGATGAAAATGAAGATGTTATATTTTTTGCAACAAATATGTTTCAATTCAACACGAAACTAATATTATCTCACCATGTACTGAAGCTACTAACGACATCGGCTGCTCATCAGTAGCTGCGTCATCAATCCTGGGGAGGGGGGCTGACTGTGCCGAAGCAGGTCCGCGGTGGCCCCCTCTACGACCTCGGGGTGTACTGGATCTCAGCATATCTATAAAAAGACTTAAGTGCAAAAGTTAATTGATAACAATACGGCACGGCCCAGTGCAAAAGACAACTCAATTTAAATAGTCAACCACCATCAGTAATAGACAATTCAATTTAAATACTAAACACCACAAGTGCAAAAGTAGATTGATAAGAATGTTTTTGTTTTACACAGTCAATCCTCATCATCGTCCCCTTCGTCTTCATCATTTTCTTCTTCTTCTTCAACTTATTCCTCGGAATCATCATCATCATCATCACGAAGGGCTTCAGCATCGACCTCTTCTCCAGCATGGCCTAAATTGCAAAGAAGCTCATCAACAAGATCGTTATCCTCATGAAGCGGCATCACCATGGGAGCATCATCCTCTTGGTACATCTCCACGAACACATCATCATTAACAAATCCTCTTTTGGTCTTGATAACAATTTGTCAATTTGGATCCTTCCTTGTCACACCCTTTACATAGAAGACATGCGTTACTTGAGCTGTAAATACAAATGGTTCATATCCGAGCTTTGACCTCATATTAACGTCTACAATCCCATGTCGACTAACTCGGATACCAACTGTAATGTCAAACCATGTGCATTTGAACATTACCAGTCGATTACTGCTGCCATAATAATCTAGTTCAACAACCTCCTCCAACTGCCTATAAAAATCACGCTCACTATCATTATAACAGTCACCTTTGACTAAAACTTCACTGTTTTGGGTATGTTTACTAAGTTTGACTTTTATCGTGTTAAACCTAAACCCGTTGACAATGTACCCTTTATAACACGAAACTAATCTACTAGGGCCAGCAACAAGCAATTTGAGATGAGCATCAACTCTATCCTGGGCGGTCTACAATAACAACAATTTGCACGAAGTATTAAGTTATTAAGTTATTAACTCGCATATACCATCTCACTATATTAGAAATGAGATGTGGTTTTAGAACTTACACGCTTTCGAACCCACTCAGGGAACGCGTTGTCTTGCATTTTTTTCAAGTTGTCCATCTGATATCCCAGGGTTTGCTAATAACACTTCCTCATCATATTCATTGTATGTTATATAGCATCGTCGTTCTATATTATGTTCTTGAACTATGAGAAGGAAGATATATACACAACTACTTACACTATAAATGGTGCAACTTCTTTGTAATTCATGAGAGCGTACAATGTTGCGGCAATATACTCTTCCTCGGATAAATATTGACCACTCCTTGCTTCAAGTGCATGACCAAGATGCATGAATATAGAAAGACGCTCGTCGAATTCTATGTCGACACTATTGTCATTGCGACCAAGCCGATTCATCTTTGTATCAGCATCAGTCTCAAAGTAAAGGAAGCAGAAGTTGGTAAGCTCCTCAAGGATGTAAGCCTCTACAATTGAACCTTCAACGCGCGCTTTGTTACACACCTTTTTCTTAAGGTCAAACATATACCTATATAAGAAATAAGTCATTTTCAGTAAATAACGCATGTGTGCAAGTATGAAATATAATTTAAAGATGAATGAGCGACATCACCTCACAAATGGATACATCCACCGATATTGCACAGGTCCGCCCACTCTAGCCTTATATGCTAAGTGAATGGTCAAATGTTCAATCGAATCAAAGAATAACGGGGGAAAGATTTTCTCCATCTTGCACATTGTCTCAACAATGTTTTTCTCAACAATCTTAACATCACTCTCTCGGAGCACCTTTGAGCACATATCGCGAAAGAAATGACTAAGTTCAGTCAATACTTCATTTACTGGCTTCAGCAAGAGGTCAAGAAAAACAATTGGTATAAATATTTCCATGAATACATGACAATCGTGACTCTTTAAACCATAAAACTTACAATCAGCAAGGTTGCAACAACGTGATATATTAGATGCAAGGGCAGCTTGAATTGTTTAACCCACTTGCACACCTGTTGTATCTGCTTTTCATCCAATGTATATATTGCTTTGGGCAACGCCATCTTACCATTAACCATTTGTGGATACAATTCACGCCATATACCCATCATCTACATATATCTCCGTGCTTTTAGGTGATATTTTGATTTGCCCTTTGACATTGATGACTGTATTAAATACATTTTCAAAAACATTTTTCTCAATGTGCATAACATCAAGATTGTTGCGGAGAAGGAGGGTCGGCCAATAAGACAGCTCCCAAAAAATGCACATTTTCTTCCAGTTGTGTGTTTTTCCAAAGCCAGGAAGTTTTAGACTGGCAGCAGATTTTCCAAATGGTACTGCATCCATGTCAAGGTCCTTTACGCACATATGCACTTCATCCCCAAACAATCTATCACGTGTTTGAACATGATGCTCCACAGTTTTATCAAACTTATCCTTTTGTTTTTTAAATGGATGATTAGGCAGTAAGAATTGTCATTGACACCCCCAAAAGGAAGCCTTCTCCCCATGCTTTAAGGTGAAAGCCTTACTCACTTCCATACAATAAGTACATGTCAACCTACCATGTGTACTCCACCCACACAACATACCGTATGCAGGGAAGTCATTGATAGTTCACATGACTGTTGCCCTCAAGCTGAAGTTCTGTTTAAGATATGCATCAAATGCTGGGGCTCCAACTTTCCACATAATTCTTAACTCATCAATCGACGGCCACAAGTACACGTCTATATTTCTACCAGGGCTTGTAGGTCCAGAAATGAGTATTGATAAAAACATGAATTGCTTCTTCATGCACATATCTGGAAGAAGGTTATACGGGACAACGATCACAGGCCACGTAGAGTAAGGTGTGCTAGAGTGCCAAAAAAGGATTAAAACAACCAGTAGCGAGGCCAAGTCGCACATTTCAAACCTCTGCAGCAAAAGATGGGGTGTCTGCAATCAAATTCCTTCCATGCCTCTCCATCGGCAGGGTGTCTCAATAAATTGGGAACTTTGCTGCAGACATTGATATGCCATCTCATGTATTCTGCTGTTTTAGAAAAGTAATACAACCTTTGAAGCCTTGGTGTCAGTGGAAAGTATCACAATATCTTCCATGCTATCTTCCTTTCCTTCCTACTGGTTGGTTTATACCTTGCGTGGCCACAAACCGGACACTCATTCAAGTTATTGTTATCATTCCAGTATAAGACACAATCATTATTACATGCATCTATCTTCTCGTACCTCAAACCGAGTTTTATCGTCATTTTCTTAGCACTATAGTATATGCCTGGCAACTTTTCATCTTCTGGCAACATTTATTTATTAAGCTTCAGAAAAGCATCAAAACCTCTATCACTTAGGTCATACTCAGACTTTAAGTGTAGCATCCTTGTTACAGTAGATAACTTGGTGTGCTTTGTACTTCCTTTCCATATTGGCTCTTCAGAGTCTTTTCACAATTTATAAAACTTCTGTGCACTCGGGTTTGGCTCTTCTTCCACATTAGGATTACCATCATTAAAAATGTTATCCCAGTTAATCCCACTAGGCCCAACTTCCATTACCATATGTTGATATTGAGAAAATCTCGGATCTCTAGGACTATATTGCCTGACCTCAGTGGGCACCTCAGCTGGCACCCTCAGAATTGGTTCCCCGTGCTGAGTCCAATTCGTATAGTTACTCTTAGAACCTCTACGGAAGAGATCATAAGTTACATCGTCGAGGGTTTTCCAACTTAACAGATGGCAATCATTGCTCGGACATTTAATCGTGTCGTCATCCACAAAGTGATCTCGTTGATTCAAAGCCAAAAGAATAAACTCATTCACTCCTTGTCTAAACTCTTTCGATACCCCAATCTCACTTGGAGCAATCCTCCATTACATCCAACTTCTATCCACTGACATGATATTTATCTCTTACTACCTAGTGAACCTACACAGAATTGCAAAAACTTTCACATAGAGCGACAAAAGCAGAAATTTCATGTTTTACATAGTTATGCTATGATTGTTTATGCAGCATGCAAGGTTATGATTACTTATGCATAATTAATTAGGATTTATCAGGACTAATTCGGATATAATTCGAGTAATATGAATTTAATTAGGTTAATTAGGCTTTATTAGGTTAATTAGGGTTTATTCGGGCTAATTAGAATTTAATTAGGGTTTACTTAGGGTTAACTGGTTCAAATAGGCTTTGTCGGGGCTAAAACTATTATGACTTGGCGGCGTGGCACGGCCGGCAACAGTGGCGGAGGGGTATGTATTCTCCAATGGAGAGAAAGAGATTCTGGCCACCACTACTACAATATCCAGTGGCGATGCTGGCAGTGGTACTTATAAAATTGAGGGGCCTAATCACAACATTACAAGTTTAAGGAAGTGTGTTGTAAATGCCTCCTTAAAAGATGACACAAATTATGGACATATAAATAAAGCCATTTTACTACCAATTAAGGCACCAATATGATTTGCTGCCGATTTTTTCCCATAAAAGAAAGCTCGAAAATCTTCTTTTGCTATCCTTGGTCCACACGCGTAGGTTAAAGATGGAGACTATTTAAGCAACGATGAAAGACGAGGCTAAAAAGAAGAAAGTGAACCTTGTCCGTGAAGCCGTTAAGATTTTCGAACAGACAACGCTAAAAACTAATCAAAGCTAACAACTAATTTAATGCAAAAGACTTGTAATTTGAACATACACACGAAATTGCAATCACATTCATGGCACATTGCTATTCCTGCCAATAAATAGAAATTACCAGATAAGATATTGTTCAGGATTCTAATTAAGGTTATCCTACCCAAAAAGTCAAATTGATAACATAAGAATCATCAGATAACACAGTCTACGTAATCTACATCATTAAACGGGTCTACTTTACATGCGCATTTGACCGATAAATAACATCCGAAATAATAACAACCATAAATCAAGCACATCAAACAAAGCGGCCAAATCCAAGTGACCACTACAAATCAGAAAAGAAAATAAATTGCAACCCAAAACCTGCCCACCTTGCATTTCTAAATCAACTATACGACAATCCAATTGATGAAGTAAGTTCATAGCAATAACATAATTTCCTTTTCAATTTTGAATTGTCCATACCCAATTAAACGAGAGTAAATTCGAAGATAACTTGACTAAATTGTTCACCAGTTGCTCAATTAAGTGGGTTAAAAACCAGCACCCAGATCATACAACGTAACTGTGTAATGAACCAAACAGATAGTGAGTGCAAATAGTATGTGGGCTGGATTAATACAGTATTAGACATCAAATTTGATTGGATATTCAACATCTCAATGACCAAAACTAACTTACAAGAGACCTGGGATCAGATGATATCCAGCCGTGGAATAGCCGGAGAAAGAGAGTTAAAAAAAAAAAAGGAATTATCGGCAGTAGTGGCAATGTGGGCGGCTTCACGGCGAGCTAGGCTTGCCGACGGGTTCGCAGCGAGGTGGGTTGCCTGTAGAGAAGGGTTCGCGGAGATTAGGTCTTGCCGGTAGGGAAGGGTTCGCGTCGGGGAAATGGTCTTCGGTGGGGAAGGGTTCGCGGCAAGGTGGGTTACTGGTGGGGAAGGGTTCGTGGAGATTAAGGCTTACCGGCGGGGAAGGGTTCGCAATGGTCTTCGGCGGGGAAGGGTTCGCGGTGAGGTGGGTTGCCGACGGTGCACGGTGGTTGGGAGAGACAGAGGCGGCAAGTCGTGTAGGGAGAAGAAAGAGAGAGACAGAGATTAGGGATGACCCAAGTTTTTATACTTCCCATTTAGCAACCGCTGAAGCGGTCGCTAATTTTAGCTACGACTTTTAGCGACAGCTAAAGCAGTCGCTAAAGTTAGCGATTGCTGAACCGTCGTTAATTACGATCGCATAATTAGCGACCGAAAGAGCAGTCGCTAAACTGGGTCAAGTCGCTAATTTTAGCGACCGCCGTCATGGTCGCTAAATGCGATCGTTAAATTACGTGCCAACTTTTTTTGTCCGCCACATTTTGTCTACTTTTAGCGACTGCGAATGATAGCGGTTGCTAAATTGTGACTTAGCGACCGCTTGACCGCTTTTTTGAGCGGTCGCTAAATTCCTTGTTTCTTGTAGTGAACTAATTTACAAAAGTTATTGTACTATAAGCACTAATGTAAGATCATGATTGTTTTTAATTTAAAGTAAAAAGTAAATAACTTTTGTAGGTGGACGAAAAAAAAACTTTTTGATAATTTATTTGTGTAGTATGTTATTTACAAATGAAAGTTATCTTAACATCACCTTTCTAAATAGATATTAGAAATTTATTTATTAAGTGTCCTCTATGGTCATTTTTTCATCGTAAATCTGATTTAAGTACTTTTTATCCCAAACACTTTTATAGTTTAAGCTAGTTCATAACTCTTTTTGCCAAACGGTAACGTGATTCATTCTGCTTTAAAGTTGATAAATCTGATTTAAAAACTGATTAAGATTTAAGCAGAATTTTACTTTTTAAAATCAATTACAAACGGGCTCTAATTGTCCCAACCACCATTTCACCAACCCTATCTCGATTAGGGCAGGCCGCTATATAGGACCTCAAGTTGCCATCATTAACTATTGATTTTAGATCACTCAATATTTGTTAGTAATATAAATTAAAAACAAGAGAGCGTGTGTATGTGGTGGGTGGGGGGAAGGGTGGTTTTAAAGGAGGCATTTAGGGCTGTATACAAGCTGAACATAGGTATATTCAAACTCGTTTGTTTAGTTTCAGGTCGTGTTCGTGTTTGTTTAATTTTTAAAATTATGTTTGAACTCATTCGCGGTTCGTTTCACAAAAATCGAGTTCATTCGTTTATTTATACGAACCGAACCCGAACTTGAAAACTCGTGTTCTCATTCAAAACAATTATTTTCAAACCAGAACTACACCTTACTTGATCTAGTTGTCGTCTAACTGATTTTAAGACTTTCATGTTTAAACTAATTTATACTGTAATTAAGTTATATGACTTTTGGGTTTGGAACATATTATAATTAAGTTATTATCCAGACGAGCTGTTCACGAATACATTAACACTTTGTAATGTTCATGTTCGGCTCATTTAATAAACAAGCTCTAATATTTTGTTCATGTTCGATTCGTATATTATACAAACGAGCATGAACGGGTTCTTTGAGAAAACGAATCACGAGCAGTTCATGAATAATTCAGTTTTGAGATCTGCACTGCTATTCATTAATTAATCATGTACTCCCACTCTGTGGCTAGATGACAGGGTTGGACGCTTTTACCGAACTTATTAGGAAGACTTTGATCAATTAGTGAGACAGCCCACTGCAAAAGGTTCAGATGCTTAATTATTACTTCTAACCACACCCTTTTTTTGTAGATTATTATGTGACAAAATGATTATACAACAAAAGTCATCTCAAGAAGGCTTCTTTCCAAGTGTGAATCTAATTTCCATAGCAAAACAAAGACGTTGTTGCACCAAAAAAAAAACAAAGACGTTGACCTAATCACGTAGCCCCAAAACGTGATTAGAGAGCTGGATGCATGGCTTTCTTGTTTGATGATTTGGTAATTCTAATGGACGGCTAATTGGGTAAGCAAATTCAGATATGAGTAAGACTTTTAGACGACAGTGATTTCTACACCTGTCTGCCAGGATATTGTTCGTTAAAAGGCCTTGTCAACTTTGCCTTCTGCAGTCAGATTCATGGATAAGTTTGCTTATTTGACAGACATATTAGGGTTGGATTCAATGTAATAAATCTGTCTTTTCAAAGGAGGCCTTTTTGCACCAAAAAAAAAAGGAGCCCTTTTGATATCCTCCTAGGTTCTTCGCTACAAAACAAGATCACCACTGCTCTCTGCCTCTAAGTTACTCAGACAATGAAATCCAGCGAAACAAAGTGTAGATATTGAGACCCCACAGCAGTTTATACATGAAGAAAAGATTAAAGGGAACGTACCATCTTCCCTTACTTCCAACGCCTTTTCTGCTTTCACGTGAAGCAGTGGGGAGAGGCTAAAAGTTGAATTGGTAAAGGGTCTTGATAGCACTCATGGGTTTAAAGTAGAGAAGGCTACCTCCATCGAGCAATTGTACTTGCAAGCTGGTTGGAAAGTTTGCCTAGCTTAATTCTCAACAAAATGCATGTAGTTGAATGGTAATCATGTATGTATATGTCCACACATGAGCAGTGTGCTCTTCAACTCATCGTTACTCTATATGGTGAAAACGTTATTAACTGTGAACCAATATTGGGTAATTTACATATAGGGATGAAAAAAATTTACGGAAAACCGAACAATTATACAATATTTGCCTTATGTAACACGTTGGGACCTGAAGGCTCCATTTAAGACATGTATGAATTTGAAATAAAGTATTAGGAAAGGCAAAAACAGTTGTTATAAACCATTTGGAGGTGCATGGTAGCTCCTGAATCATTGTAAAAGAGTATCCTCGCTAGAGTGGACTTTTCATAACCTCAACACATGATGCCGTCCATCGAAGTTTATCAAATCTAGGGATGCACATTTGTTAAAATTCCCAAAGTTGTATCATACAACATACTCTGGAGAGCACCAAAAAACCAAGCAATAAGTACATCATATTACCCTCCCATATCAAAAGTGAGACTACTTTTCTCGGACTAAAAAATTGTACCGAAATCGGCATAGTTTTTACCAGAGCAATTTCATGCCTATCAAAGGAGTAGCCAAAAAAAAAACATCAAAAGCGACGAAAAATCTCTTTACATCATCTTCTCTGGCTACCAAGGAAGATCAACCAATTCAACCAAAAAGTGGTAAAAAGCCTCTGTCCAATCTAACATTGGAAAATAGTTAAGAAGAGGAGAGACCCCATCCATAGGGGACGGCTAGGATTTTTTGTACTTTACTGAAAGTGGGGGTGGGGTGGTTGTGGGCAGCCTCTACTATGAATGATAAGTTCAAAACAATGGATTACCAGTTTACTACGCTCTAAATCAGCCAGTGTGGTGTTCACTAAGAATTCTAATAGTAAGGTGAAGGGTGTTGAGGGGGGTTCTAGAAGCAACCTAGTATGCAAATTTCAAGGGTGCCTGGGATTGATTCTAGTGATCAAATATGTTTTAAACAGTTTGAAACAAATTCGTGTAGTGTTTGACAAAAAAGAAAAAAAAAGTTATAACGACATCTACGAATTTGAAAGATGGGAAATGCAAAACTAGTTGCTATAGACTATATGGAGGTGCATGGAAACTCCTGAATCGTTGTGAAAGAGAGTCCTTGGTATTGTGGATTTTAAATAACAAATTTTGTCTCTTACTGGATTGTAGGAATCATCTTTCAAGCTCGTGTATAGTGACAATTAATAGTCGCGAAACATTTCTAGTGAATTTTCTTCTAACACTTTCAGTAACAATTATTAGCAGCACTTTTTTAGCGTCATTAAATAAAAGTCACTAAAAATATTTATAAACAATTGATTGTCGCTATATAAGAAGTAGAAGGAAGATTTCTCCAACCGAAACAACAACCAAATTTTATCCGATTTTAAATGACCTGAAATCGTTACTCATCGATCGAAATTTGTCCGAACTAAAGCTATCAAATCTAGTGATGCACATTTGTCAAAGCTCATACCAAAATCGCATCATTAAACAAACTCCAGAGAGCATCAACAACCAAACAATGTAACATAATTACATCATATCAATTTCTCTCCCATATCAAAAGTGAGACTACTTTTTCAGGACTACAAAATTGTACCGAAATCAGCACAGTTTTTGCCACAAGAACTCCCTAGCTATCAAATGCGTAGGAAAAAAACACATCAAAAGTGACGAACAATGGTACAATCTCTCTCTTTAAATCATTTTCTCTGTCTATACAAACGAACATCAACTAACCACACTCAAATAAAGAGAAAAGCTACTCTGCTGATGAGAGACACGAGCACAGATCCAACGTTACAACGAAACCAACACCTTAGATGAAGAAAGGCTCGAAACTCAGGCAAAAAGTGGTAGAAAGCCTAAATCCAATCTAAAATTTGAAAATAGCAAGGACGAGGAGAGAAGAAGAGATCGAAAAGTAAGAGGGAAAGGACTGTTGTCGGTGAAAGAGACCCCAGCCGTAGGCGACGGCTAGCGTTTTTTGTACTTGAGTGAAAGAAAGGGTGGTGGGGGAGGGGGTTGTTGTGGACAGGATCTGTTATGAATGATAAGTCGAAATCAGTGGATTACCAGTTTACCGCACCCTAAACCAGCCACTGTGGTGTTCCCAAAGAATTCTACTAGTTAAAGAGTCAAGGGTATTGACTATTGAGGGGGGTCCCAGACGGATTTAGTCTTCGAGACACCATTGCTAGAGTGGCTCCAGGAAAGTGTCAGCTCTTAAAAAGGAGTTGCACTCACACCTGATCAATAAATTCCTTTTTCTTTCCGTTCATATGTGACACCCCCAAAAGTTGGCACACTTTGATGATTTGCTGATGTAGCAGGGGTTATTAGTACCCTGTTCCCTTCTCTAACACCCTGATTTCAGTCGCCAAAGTGTTTTTGAAGACAATAATATGTTAATAGTCGTCGTTATAGACGGATTACATGACCAAAAGCTGTAATTCGTTGTCGGTGTAAAGTAATTTAGTGATGTTTTTTAGATAAAACCTCTGCTGTTATAGCAAGGGATTTGGACAGTCCGGAGGAAATAAAGGTCAGGGTTTTTATATAGTATCTACAACATGGTCGTGTTATAAAGACGTAGTTATATTGATGACCTTGTAAGTCTTTGCTCCGCATTTCGTTCAACCTGTGTTAAATAGTTTTTGCTGAGGTTAAACACAGGTATATGCTTGCCAATCTAGTAAATTGGCGAAGCAGGGTAGCTCCGTTTTTTGTAAACTATTACGAGATATGTGGAGCAAAGTTTGTTTGTTTATACCTTTCTAATATTATGACAAGGGATTCACGTGCAATAGCCTGTAGCATACAAGATTAGTTAGTCTTTAAAAAGCGCAAATATCCTCTCATGGTCATCTGCATAGGGTTCATTAAATAAAGGTGGGCATTAGAAGCAGTGACCTCAAGAGAGAGAGCGAGAGAAGATGGCACTAGAAGCTGTGGTATATCAAGATTGGGTTGGTTATAACAAGAGCAAAGATCCTTACGACTTGTTTGGAGAGGATTGCAACTGTGACTTCCTTGAGAACCAAACAGAAAATTGTCACCCTGCAAATTGGAATACCTCACCTCCTTCAACCATTCCATATTTAGACCAATGGGTTCCTGATTCATCCTTAGAGCCCCACATTCCTAACTCGACTCCCGAAGATTTCGATTATTTGGATACCATGACGACGGAGTCCAGCAAACCAAGGAGACGGCGTCCCAAAACCAAAAACAACTTGGAAGCCATTGAGAAGCAGAGAATGGTTCACATAGCCGTTGAGCGCAACCGCCGTAAGCAAATGAACGAGTACCTCTCCGTGCTCCGAGAATTTTTGCCAGATTCCTATGTTCTTAAGGTCTCTCCCTCACTACACACCACACATACTCAGGCGCACACAACAACACATCTGCTTTCTACTTGAATAAACACAATAGTGGGTAGTAGTGTAATTTTATTTGTTGGTTATTGCCCCACCAATGTTTTACCCGATGAAACAGAACGGTGATAACATGTGATGTTACATCCGCTGTAGCATATATTACTTCGATACGCTTAATTACTTGTTTACAACATAGTGCAAAGCTTTCAATGGCCGTCTTGTTCTTTTTTTCATTGGTCAGGGTGATCAAGCATCAACTGTTGCCGGTGCCATTGATTATGTTACTGAGCTTGAACAACAGTTACATTTTCTCAGTGGCCAAAA
This sequence comes from Escallonia rubra, assembly GCA_033065855.1. NCBI lineage: Eukaryota > Viridiplantae > Streptophyta > Magnoliopsida > Escalloniales > Escalloniaceae > Escallonia > Escallonia rubra. Next base: position 142,761 of record JAVXUO010001269.1, read on the forward strand.
GCATATGGAGACCGATTCGTCTTGGCCTTTTGCCGAATTCTTCAGCTTCCCACAATACTCAACGAGTTCAACTACTTCAAAAGCGATAACCGACCCAATGACAGCTCAAAGTCAGCCAGCCATGGCTGACATCGAGGTACGGATAGTGGATAGCCATGCTAACCTCAAAATAAGAACGAAAAAGAGGCCGAAACAGCTCCTGAAAATCGTGTCCGGGTTGCAAAACCTAATGCTCACTATCCTCATACTTGGTGTTACAACAGCTGATCAAATTGTCATCTATTCTCTCAATGTCAAGGTTAGTGAAAATTATAATTCTGGTAGTTAAAACAAAAGGGAATGACTTTTAAGGCTTTGTATGCATTGCAATGTAATTGCAGGTGGAAGATGGCTGCAAGCTGACTTCAGTGAATGAAATAGCCACTGCTGTGAAGGAGATGCTAGGTAGTATATAGGAAGAGGCAACCTTGAAAACCATGATATAATACCCCTAGTTTACTATATAGGTCTCACTTTCTCGTTTCCTTTTTCGTTGTTGACCTTTTATTCATGGCCATGCTTAGCTATCTAGTTTTTGATTTGGAATCTCCCTTATGATAAAAGTTGCTTGACCACTTTATTCTTAGTTGTCAGCTTTTGGAGAGTAACGAGAGGAAGACATGTAATACCCAAAGAAAGGAAAAAAAAAAGTCAAAGCAAACTTCTGAGATTTATACAGCAGTGGCAGCTTACTAAAGTAACTGAATTTTCGATTGAGGGATAAAGTGTAACTTACCAGAGTCATTTTGAATAAGTTTTGAACCTGGGGGACTTATTGCAATTTGCCATCGAGTCGAGGAGGGCCTAGGGGCTATTGTGTTGAACAATTGAGGATCTGGACAATGATATTTTGTCATCTTTGGTAAGTTTTATTGCCTTAATTTAGTGTTTTTAGTTTCTAGGGTTTGATGCGTTTAGTATTATGAACCCTAATTAGTATTATAAACCCTAAATTAGTACTTGAATGACTTTTCATTTTGTAATATAGGTGTTGAATTTGCAATTGTGATTGGGAAGATTGATTATTGATCTGAAGTAAGGGTTTTAAACGAATTGCATTGATCGTTATAAAAAAAGTTATTGGATGGTGACCAATTAATTCTTGTTTGCTTGAAGTTATAAATTGAACTTTTTACCCTTTTGCTTATTCTTACGTCCTTGTTATTAGCCTCTGTTCATGGCCTCAATTTTCAGCACATTAAATTGAAATTGCGATGTTTGTTTGTTTTTTTTTTCCTAGTGATAATTGTTCCATGTTGAATTCAGCTTAAACTTTGATTTCTAGGGTGCAATAAATGGTTAACCTTGTCCACTTCGACTTTTTTTTCTTTTCTTTTTCTCCTTTCATTCATCGCGTCTCTGAAGTGACTTGTTTGGCCACTTCCCCAAATGCTATCGAAAATTGCATTCATGGCTTCACATTAAGATTTGGTAAATTTAGAATCCAAGTCTTGGGCATTTTATTTGATTATTGTTAATTATCACACATTATTGAGTATCATGTTGCTTCCTTGTTTGACACGTTGACAAATTATCATATTTGTTCAGTTTCAGTGGTAACTTAGTTGATATGATTTGTCGTTACGTTACATTATTTTTTTACTTCAAATATAGATTGATCGAATTATATTTTTATCGCGCTTTTAGCATGATTATAGTTTATTGTTAATGCCTCAAGAGAATGGCCTATTAGTACCGGTACAGATTGTATTGCTTCACCACGTGCGTTGATTGAACGTGGCATATAGGTTAATCAAAGTCTATTGCATTGTACAGTATTGTCTTTAGCGATGCAACTTGGGTTGTACAACCCGCAGGCAACCCGTAAAAATACGGACAAGGGCTTAATTTTATACTAACCGTGATGGACATGGTACAAAATAATGACCCATAAAAAACATAGGTTGGACATGGAAAAAAGTTTTCCAAGTCCGCCCAGCCAGAGAGAAATCCAACGCGTCCAACCTGTGTATAAAATGAATTATATATATAAATTTTACGTGTACAAGAATTTTTTTTTTCTTTTAGTCTGTAAAGTCCTCTATTCATATGGATCTAGAGACTTTGAAGGCTTCTTTTTCTCTGTTATGTTTCTTATTATAGGATTAGACTTCATAAGATTGTTTCAAGACTCTTGCCTTTTGCTCTTTCTTTTATTTTGTCCTAAAAACTTTGTTTTCATGCTTATATTTGAATCCATCTTGAGTATTCACTTTGCTTTTCATCATTATCACGAATAAATAAAGTAGACTTAAATGACAATTGATATACTTCAAAATGAAGTAAACAAAAACAATTAGTAGACTGGATGGTAATTAAGATGCTTCAAAATTGAGTAAATGAAAACTAACTTCTAACCATGAACAACCCATGGGTAGCTCGTGTCCAGCCCGTGCCCATCAAAACTTTAACGGGCTGGGCATTATTCAGCCTGTAAATGGGCTGAGCTGGACACGGGTACGAATTTTTTAGAGCAAGCTGAACACAGTCTGACCCTTGTGCCCATCTAGCCCGTCCAATTTACAACCCTAATTGTCTTGTTATTGCAATTACCAATAAACATTGTTTCCCTCTATTAATTTTGATTGTAAAGTCTCACATGCATATTGATCGTTATGTCTATTGATTCCAAACACTTGTTATTGATATCACTGTATTGTACTCCGAGTTTGTATATAGATTTCTCTAACTGGGCTTTTACCTGCCCCTCATTTTTCAGGGGAAAATTGATCAGAGGTTCCATCTAGAGCTTGGATTGATTAGTTGTAATAAGGTTATTTGGTCACTAAAGGTCGGACAAGACCCTTTTCTCTAGATTTAGTAGCATTTTGGGCATTGTCAGAATTTCATTTTATTGAGCTGCAACTTGAGGTTATTGAGATTTTGTCTTGTTGGATAGTAATGGTACTTAATTATGCTAATATTTATCACTTAGGAATTTAGTTATAGTTGTATTGTTGACTATCCAATTGATGTAATATCAATTTGTATGGTTCTAGACTTTCTTGAGCAGGAGTGTTGATTGTACTGGATTGTAAATCATGCCTCTGGGTTTGAGCATGATAGGTTTAGTATCAGAGCTGAATCTCGAAAGCTTGAGCTAGGCTATTCATTTGCGTTGCCAGAAGTTGGGACATGACGGTACACTTGAGTCAGGCTAATCCTATTGGGTTGTCAGTATTATCAAACAACATATATAGAGGAAGATTATGGGCTACGTATGACTACAGTTCAAAGTGGACCTTAGCGAGGACGTTAAGATTGACATAAGGAGGAGATAATGTAATATGAGAAACTTTGAAAATGACATTATAAGACCATACACATGAACTCCTAACTATTTAGAGTGTGTTTGGACGAAGAATTTTAAAAAATTAGGGAGTCTATAATCCCTTCAATCTAAAATCCTTACATTTTGAAATCTCAAAATCTGTAAAGTTTAATATATGAAAACTTTTACGAATGGGTATTTCACGGAGATAATTAGTTATGAAATAAATAGATTATAAATGAACTGCTAAATGAAAAGATGAAAAATAGATGGTTGGGATTCAAAACCAAGGACAGGGAAGTCGATGAATGGTTGAAAAACTAGAAAGAAATATGAAACAAAAAAAATACATGAATTGTGGAAGGTAGTTCTCCCGTGGATTTGACAAAATTTTGATTTAGAGTAGTTATTTTAACATAAACTTTGGCCACCAAAAAAAAATCTTATTCCTTCTAGAATTTCACAAGTTATTTTCTTTAGTTAATAAAAGTGGTTTTGCATTCAAAGTACTTTGAAATCTTTAGCCAATTTTAAATTTTAAACTGAAATATCTCATTCAAACACACTCTTATTACTAATCCTTTTGAGAAAAGCGCGCTCTATGATGGAGCTATGAATCGGAGAGGTACGATACACCCCCCCATAGTAGATCTCATAACAATGTTCAGCCACTTTAATGTCCCCTAATTAGTGACAAGCCCACTTTAATGTTGATACACCTAATGCCACAACGCTCGCCGTTATACAAGATGGGGAATGGTATCCACCATATCTCAGATCGAATGCTCTTAGAACCTGCAGGGCTGAACTTCTATCTCAAACGCCAAGCTCCAAACACCGGAACCGGATCAGGTTATCTGTTCCCTCACTCCGAACGGTAAATTCACCATTAGCTATATGCATGACTAGATCAATGGTGTGATACTTAGTGACACTTATAATCTTTAGTGGTTAAAATCGAGAGTGTAAGTGATCGATGAAAGTAGACTGCATTTATCAATCTCAAAGGAAACAACAAGTAACATTATTTAAAAATGTCAATGTGTTCTGGAACTAATTTCAGTTGGGTGCATGAGTGCACCATCTGCCCAACCCACATTCGGTGACTCTTTGATAATTACGCGTTGAAATGCTGGTGAAATGAAGTAATGGTAAGTCATATTTTTGGTGTACCTTGGAGAAAGGAAAACAACAAATTGATGTAGTATCTGGAAGTTGGTTTCTAGCCAATTCATGGATGATGGTTGCCCTGGCATGTGAGAGACTTATTGGTTCCCACCAATGACGACAAAACATACATATAGTGCATGTTTTGGAGTCTTCTGGACAGATTAGAAAGCCAAAGGGGCAGCCTATATAAAGGCTATAAAGCCATGCGTGAGGAGTTTGGGTGATGTGATTACCACTAATAGCGAGAGATTGCTGAAGCATTTGTGAAGAGAAAGACAGAAAAAGTGAGCGAGTCTTATCACTGTTTTGGGCTGAAAAATGTGAAGAAAAGGAGGCTTCAACGATTGGTTTATGCCTGAAGATTACCTCTGTTCCCGTGACGAAAGCAGTGAAGAAAGCAGCTACAACTTCGTCATCCACGTTGGACGGAGAGCAGTGATGTCCTTGTATGCTACCGAGACAAAGGCTCATACAAGAGGCAGTGGCTAAAGAGAAATGGAGCACCTTACATTTTTATATTCCTTTGTGGTGATTTCTCCAACCTGGTTTGAAAGAAAGCAAGTTGTTTATTTTTCTAGCATTTGGTTCCTTACAGCTTAGGGCAAAAAAGCTTAAGAAGACGATTTGTAATATCTTGTTATTGGATTAGTGGATTTGTTTGTCCGGTGGTTTTTCTCTCTGTCCGAGAGAGTTTTCTAAATTTTGGATATTTAACTATTCGCTTTTGGACTTGGTTACATCTTTACTCTCGGATCTTAGCTATATTTGTAACTCCCTATCACACGAGCCCTTCGATCGTAGCCATTTCAGTCCTACCCTACCTGAATATAAAGCGATACGTCCATTTCAAATCTAGGGTTTTTGTTTTCTTCAAACATAGAGCTTCTAGCCGGCCAAAACCACGGCAGTAACAAATTGGACCAGGATGGTGCCACAATGCAAGTTTATAATGCATAGAGAAGATATTAACAGTGAACGAGTATAGATTTATTTTGTTGCACTCATCTCCGTGCACGATGATTGCATTGAAAGTAGTAAGTGCGTGCCTGCGTGCTAGTCACAACCAAAAACTCATAACAATCCTAATTGAATGTCTTGAAAGGAAAGAGCTAAAACTAAGAATCATGAATGCATATCTGCGATGGATTTCCATTCAAAAATGGAAATGAAGATGGCGTAGGAGGTTCGATCCAAACTCCTTGTAGCCATTGTCGACCTAGCCAATCGAATTTTTTTGCTTTCTCGGGTTTCTGACACTTTAAGGAATAAGCTTCAATTGAACTTCCTTGTGTGTGATAAAAAATCTTGTCCGCCAAACATGATGTATCCCCCACTGCTGGTACCAAAAAAGAGGTGCAATCAACAATTAATACTCGATCCCCAAGGCTTTCTTCCGTAATCCAAGTCATATGCGACCGATCGAATCTAAAAATCACCCACCTATTCGATATACGTTTTGCCTGTAAGATCTGTCCATTGGATTTACAATCGACTAGTAGACTCCAACTATTATCTGCAGCATCAAAAGCCCCAATCAATCCATTTTTTTAACGCACAATAAAGAATGCGCTTGCTGTATAGTACACTCCCAAGTCCACTACAAAATTTAACATGAAAGAACTTGTCACTGTTTTGCGGCCAAATATATAGGTACTGATATAAAGTTTGTCACTTGAACTCCCACATAAGAAGAGTAGGCAGTCTGAAGCAGTAGGGCTCGAGGACAACGTGGCATGCCGATAGGGGTAGAAGAAACTCAGAGGAGGCAATTCCATAATATCATCATGGAAAGGATTATATAGGTAGATAGTAGTATATCCGTACTTTGGTAAAACAAAATTTGATAAAATCAACCAACCATATTTTGAAGCAAGAACTTCTGCACCAATAGCCCACGCCAATTTTCTCTTTCTGATGTATGTTTTCAGGTTAATATGAAATGTTACTACTTAAATCTTGATCGGGACCACAGCTAATAAATGAGCTTGCAAAATAGAAACACAGAGTGACCACCGGGGATGTTCCGGTGGAGGAGGCTCCGATGCTAAAGTCAGAACGACGCTACTAGGGTAGGATTCTGAATAGCTGAAAATGCACCGAGTGCTTGTGTGTGAACTTGTCTGTGTACTTGAGGATCTGCCCAATATATAGGTCATTTCCAGACTCCTCTCTTCTTTAGAACTCCTTTCTGACTGATCCTTCTTGTAGAAGAGCCATGTTAGGACTCTTCCTTTAGCACGTGAGTCCTTAACGGCTTCTATCACCTCTCTTAGGCTCTATCCCGATACAGATTCGTTAGTCCACTCAGAGTCAACCATGCCACGTGTCATTAGTTGGTTGGGTGGATATATTTAGCTATATCATAATGCCCCCTGCCTTTGACGATTCCCTCAAGTGAACAGTTAAAGGCATATGGTGTAGAAAACTGACCAAAAGCAGTCCAGTCACGAATTTTTCATGTCTGTTGTTCAGCGGAAATTTTCAGTATTCAAAACTCGGAATCTTGTGTTCGGAAGATCTGATCGGACATCCTGCTCGGGAGGTCTGGTCGGGCGTCCTGTTCGGGAAGTTTGGTCGGGCATCCTGGTCGGGATGTCTGGTCAGGCATCATGGTCGGGAGGCCTGGTTGATCATCCCTGCTCAAGTGGTCTTTTGTCAGACGTCCTGGTTGGGAGGCCTGGTCGGGCATCCTGCTCAGGAGGCCTGGTTGATCATCCATGCTCGAGTGGTCTGCCGAGGTCCTCTGGTCGGGCGTCCTGCTCGGGCATCCTGCTCGGGAAACCTGGCCGGGCATCTTGCTCGGGAGGCCTGGTTGATCATCCCTGCTCAAGGGAGGCCTGGTTACTCATCCCTGCTCAGGTGGTCTTTGGTCAGGCGTCTTAGTCGGATGTCTGGTCGGGCATCCTACTCGGGAACCCTGGTCGGAACTCTGCTCGGGAGGCCTGGTTGATCATCCCTGCTCAAGTGGTCTGCCCGGATCTTCTGCTCGGGATCTCTGGTCGGGTGTCCTGGTCGGGATGTCTGGTCGGGCATCCTGCTCGGGAGGCCTGGTCGGGCATCCTGCTCGGGAGGCCTGGTTAATCATCCCTGCTCAAGTGGTCTTTGGTCAGGCGTCTTAGTCGGATGTCTGGTCGGGCATCCTGCTCGGGAACCTGATTAAAAGACCTGGTCGGGAAGCCTGGTCGGGCACATTGTGCTCGGGCAGTCTGCTATGTTTATGTGCTCGGGCAATCTGCTCGGGCAGTCTGCTCGGGTACTCTGCTCGGGCACTCTGCACGGGCACTCTGCCACGTGTCGGGAATCGTTTCAGTTGTAACGTTCCTTTAGCCGCCAAAATTATGGCCGTTAAATTTTGAATTTCAAAATTTAATGCTCCGGGAATCGCGCAAGACATGTGTCTTAAATGTTGCCACCTTTATAGCGGCAGTTACTCTAACTTCCTTCTATATATTTTGGGCTCCTCTCCTCATTTGCCCCCTGCTACTCACTTTTACTATGTTCGGCTCATCTTAAACAAGTAAGTTCCTCTTCTCCTTTTCTTGCTCGGCACATATCTATTTCCTTTTAGTAGCACTAAATATCATAGTCTTTTTAGAACATGTCTACAACAAGTTCGAGTAGTTCTTCATCACCTTCAAGAAGTTCAACATAAAATGATATAGAGAGTCATTCAGAAAGTAGGTCTTCACAAGTAGGTACTTCAACTCATAGAAAGCACGTAGGAACTTCTAGTCCCAAAGCCAACCCTTCGTTTCCTCGTAGAGATGCTCTCAGGGAAATCAAGGATGAAGCCGAGGAGAAGTTTGACGAAGACACTTGGTTCTCCGCAAATGAGAAGAGGAACAAGATGACAAAAGAAAGCATAGTCGAGCTTTTGGAAGAAATTCCTTTGCCTCCTCCATTCTGTGCTCGGGTTCCAGCACTCCAAGAGCCTGCCAACTATGGTACGGACTTGGAAACAAGTGTCTACGAAGGTCAGATTAGATCTGGCTATAGAGTTCCAATGCACCCCTTTGCTGTCGCCTTTTTCAACCACTATAAAATGGCGCCAGGTCAGCTTGTGCCCAACGGGTGGAGAAAACTCGTTGGTTTGATCTACCTTGTGCAAACTTCAGGGTACCCAGTAACGGTCCATGAATTTATGAGGCTATACCTTGAAGTGTGCTTTATAAAGAACGTGGCCAACAATGTCGGTTGGTATTATATTCACAATCGGATCCGAATTATAAAGGGGGGTCCTAAATTCAACAAAGGTTGGCACTCCCGGTACTTCTTCATTCAGCAGCCCAGCGGCAAATGGGAGTTCCCAAGAAAGTGGAATGGGTATTGTAAAGATTATGAAAAGAAAGGCTCTTTGGCTCCCAATGCTACCACGAAAAAATGATTGATCATATAAAGAGGAGGGGTGTTCTCAATATTGATGAGCCCCTTTCAGATCAAGAGATGCGGCATACAGGGCTTATTCCTCCTGCCCCCGCTTTGTATGTTCCTCCAACTCCTGTCGTAGAGTCGTAAATTGTCTTGGGGCCTAAGACTCAAGGGATGACAATAGGAACGTCGCTTTCTAGAACTCCAAGTCTAGGTAGAATCTACAGCCATGTTTATATATTTGTTGCCTTTATACTTTTAAACATGTTATCTAACCTTGTTCTTGTTTCCAGAAATGGCTGGCAGAGGAGAAACCACGAAAGGTCCGTTTTTAGGCCTGCTCCAAAAGGCTTCCAAAGGTAAGAGGAAAGAAGGTACATGGGAAGGTTCTTCCCCTCTTGTAAAAAGGGCCCGCGCTTCAACTCCCCCAGTGGCTCCGCTCGTGGTTGAGGACGTTCCTCTTGACAAGGATCCAATTTTTCATCCCCTATGGACCATCAAGAAAGGGGACTTGGGAATGCCAAGCTCACATGTTTTTGCTCAGCACTTGGCTCACGGGGTGTTGCCAGGAGATAAACTGATCTTGGAAAACCAGCCTCATGAGGCCTTCGCTATGGCGCACGTCCAGGCTGCTTATAACGTATTTTGAATTACTTCATACTTTTTGAGCTTTCTATTAAACTCATCTCGTTCTTTTACTATTTATTCATCTTCATCTCTCCTCGTTTCCAAGCATACTGCTACAGCAGCCAGATGCAGGACAGATTCGCAATGGCGATGGACGTGGCCCGCAATGCTGAGACTGAGAAGAGGGCAGCCGAAGGCAAGGCTAACAAGCTTGATAAGGAGGTCAAGGGCCTCCAGACAGAGAATGCTGATCTGCGTACCAAGGTCGGTCGCCTAGAAAAAAGATGTGAGAAGCTAAGGCATGAAAAAGCTGAGGTCGGGAATAAAGCCATCCAAGCATTCCTTGATGTTACTGTTGGAGAAGAATGGCTGCGGAAGCGGACATAAAATTGGCTTTCCATCTTTTAGGAGGGCTTCCAGAAAGCCAAGGAACTAACGATGGCCAAGTATCTGAGCCTTTTCTTGGATGACGTTGTGGTTCCCAGCTTTGAGTCACCATCGGGGGAAACTGCCGCGCCTACTGAAGCTGGAGATGCTTTTTCTCCCGGGGAGAAAAGTGTCTGATCTGGGAATGCTCCTGCATCTTAGGACAATTTATCTTTATTCCCCTGTTTTGCAATTCCCATTTGATGTGCCCTCGGTACTATTATTGCCTTAGAGGCTTGCAAATGGATACATTTTTGTTTACCCCTTGAGGGGTTTGGTTTTTGCAATCGTGTTTTGAATCTTTCACCTTTTGCTTTGTTTTTACTTTGACGCGAACCCTTATCGTCAGCTAAGGGCTGGCAAAGAAGCCTCGCACTCACGCTTGGCCATGTTTCGAATTAACAAAACAGGGTGGGGCGACGATCTCCCACATGGTTTTGCCGTTTCTCGGGCTAGAACTAAAGCTAGACCGTGTTAGGTAAGACTTGTGTCTTACCCTATCATATTGGGTGATACTTTGCTTGAGCAACATTCGTGGTTTCACTTGATCGAGCAGTCTGTTCGGGCAGTCTGCTCGGGTATTGAATGTACGACGTTCTTGGGAACATGAATATCGTTAACTGAGTTAACCAATGATCGTTATGCTAATGTAAGCAATACCTCTTTCAAACAATAATGAAGATGTTAATATTGGGTAGACGAAACGATATACTTCAAACTGAAGAAGATTTTTATTACAACGGAAATACTTCATCTCTACTCTCTAACTATGTTATATGCCACTTTCCCCCCCAAAAAGGAAAACGTCTGGTGACAGATACAAGGCTCTACTGGTAATATTGCCGCAGGTTGTCAGCATTCCAAGTTCATGGGATGGCTTCTCCTGAAAGTGTTTCCAGTGAATAAGCGCCTGGCCGGAGCACTTTTGATATCTTGTAGGGTCCTTCCCAGTTTGGCGACAACTTCCCCACAGCTGCCTTCGGGTTTGAAACTTCCAATTTTCTGAGGACTAGATCGCCAACTCTAAATATCCTTATTCGAACATTTTGATTGTAGAATCTGGAAACTCGTTGTTTTGTTGAAATCATATGATCTAAGGCTTGGGCTCGCACATCATCTAATAGATCCAAATTCCCTTTGAGATTCTCCTCGTTTTCTGCCTCTGAAAATTGCAACACTCGAACCGTGGGGAGGCCCACTATGTCTCGCCTGTCACAGAGTGGGGTGTTGTGCGGTATGCCCAAAGTACCTTAGGGAGCTCATCAACCCATGCCCCCTTAGCATCATCCAGCTTTCTTTTCAACCCTTGAAGGATGGAGCGATTCATGTTCTCTGTTTGTCCATTAGATTGGGGGTGAGCGACCGACGTAAAACGGAGACCGATAGAGAGACCTTCACAAAAGCTTCGAAAGTTTGAATTATCAAATTGCTTCCCATTATCAGTGATCAGAACCTTTGGGACCCCAAAGCGGCAAACAACGTTCTTCCAGAAGAACTCTTTACATTTTGTTGCCGTTATGGTGGCCAATGGTTCGGCCTCAGTCTATTTTGTGAAATAGTCGATGGCGACTATCACAAACCGCCTTTGCCCGGTAGCCATCGGGAAGGGCCCCAAAATATCCATTCCCCACATTGTAAATGGAATTGGGGAAGTTAAGTTACTGAGGGGCTCCGCCGGCGTGTGCGTGAGTGGGGCAAACTTTTGACATCGGTCACACCTTTTCATGAACTTGATCGCATCTCTCTGCATCCCTGGCCAATAATAGCCTTGCCGCAAGATTTTGTGCGCCAGGTTTCTTCCACCCAAGTGTTGTCTGCAAATTCCTTCATGAACCTCCCTTAACGCATAGTCTGCCTCTCTAGGGCTCAGGCATTTCAAGTACGGCAGGCTGAAAGACTTCTTATATAACATCCCTTCTACAAGAGCAAACCGAGTAGCTTTAGCACGTAAATTGCGCACTTCGCTTCGCTCTAAAGGTAATACACCTGAGACGAGATACTGAATGATTGGGTCCATCCAGCAAGGTTCATGTTCCACTACATCCACCTCCTTTGAGAGATGGATACTTTTTTCTTGGAGGAATTCAATGTATACTGCACGGGAGAACTCTGAAATGTCCTCGGAAGTCAGTTTAGACAATGAGTCTGCTTGGGCATTTTGGTCTCGCGATATGTGGCGGATGGTGAAAATTTTGAACTTAGCTGCTTCCGCTCTCACGGCCTGGAGATATTGGGCCATTCTATCATCTTTCGCCCCATACTCTCTCAAGATATGATTCACAACTAATTGAGAATCGCTATGGATAGAAAGAGAGTCAACTTTCAGAGAGTGTGCCAACCTTATTCCTGCTAGTAACGCTTCGTATTCAGATTCATTGTTTGATGCCTGGAAATTGAAGCGGAGGGCATACTCGATCACGAACTTCTCAGGACTGATGATTATAAGCCCTGCTCCGCTACTTCCTACCTTGGAGGAGCCGTCAACATAAATGAGCCAAGGATCCAAAACTGTTGAAAGAATCAACTGTGGGGGATTCTCCGGTATTGTGCACTCAACAACAAAATCTGATAAGGCTCGAGCCTTAATCGCGGTACGGGGTTGGTATCTAATATCAAACTCACCCAGTTCCACCGACCAGTTTACCAATCTTCCCGACGCGTCAGGATTCTGGAGAACCTTCCCTAATGGTTGATCAGTCAACACAACGATGGTGTGCGACTGGAAATATGGCCTCAATTTTCTCGCCGATGTGACAAGGGCAAGGGCAACCTTGTCTATTCGAGGGTATCTCGTCTCCACAACCTGTAAGACCTTGCTTATATAGTAAACAGGTTTTTGCTTGCCTTCCTCTTCTCGGATTAAAACCGTGCTTACCGCTACTTCACTAACCGATAGGTATAAGAACAAGTCTTCACCGGTAACCGGTTTCGTGAGGAGCGGCGGGGACGACAAGTATTGCTTCAATTCCTCGAACGAATTTTGGCATTCATCGGTCCACTCGAAATCTTTTGCCTTCCGGATAGCCTTAAAAAAGGGAAGGCATTTCTCAACTGACTTGGACATGAACCTTCCCAAAGCCGCCACTCTTCCTATAAGCTCCTGAACCTGATTGATTGTCTTAGGCGACTTCATGGCATGAATAGCGCCTATCTTTTCTGGGTTTGCTTCGATACCTCGTTGAGATACCACGAATCCTAAGAACTTCCCTGATGCTACGCCAAACGCACACTTGAGCGGGTTTAGCTTCATGTTATAAGCTCTCAGGATGTCAAAGGTTTCCTTGAGGTCTTTCACATGAGCCTCGGCTTCCACACTCTTGACCAGCATGTCATCCACGTATACCTCCATGTTTCTCCCAATTGAGTCGTGGAAGATCATGTTCATGAGGCGCTGATAAGTTGCCCCTGCATTCTTGAGGCCGAAAGGCATGACTTTATAGCAATATAATCCCCATTCTGTAATAAATGAGGTCTTGGGGATATCATCTACGCACATCTTTATCTGGTTGTACCCAGAATACGCATCCATGAAACTTAACAGCTCATGACCCGAAGTTGCATCAATCAAAATGTCAATTCGCGGTAGCGGGTAGCTGTCCTTTGGGCAGGCCTTGTTGAGGTCAGTGAAGTCGATGCATATCCGCCAACGGTCGCTCGACTTGGGTACCATCACGACATTGGCGACCCAATCAGGATATGATATCTCCTCAATGAATCCTGCTGTCAATAACTTGTCGACTTCTTCTTCGATTTTCACTTGTCTTTCAGGAGCGAATGTCCTCTTCTTTTGCTTGACCGGCTTCTTGAGCGGGTCAACATTCAATTTATGGGTGATCACTTCCGGATCAATCCCAGGCATATCGGATGTCGTCCAAGCGAAGATATCTGAGTAGCCTCTCAATAAGTCCACAAGCTTGAGCTTGAGGTCGTCTGACAGACATGTTCCCACCCTTACTGTCTTCTCTTGGTTTCCTGGATATAATTCGATATTAATGAGGTCTTCAGCGGGCTTGCCTCTCTCGACTTTGGTCTCATCCCTCAAATCCTCTATCATGAGGGTTTCTTTGGCTTTGTTTCGGCATGATGCCATGTAGCACTGCCGAGCCACCACCTGGTCTCCTTTGACTTCCCCAACTCCATTCTCTGTGGGGAATTTCATTTTCATGTGGTATGTTGATACCACCGCCCTTAACTGGTTTAACGCTGTTCGGCCCAAAATTGCATTGTAGGCTGAAGGAACGCGTACCACCACGAAGTCTAGCATCAGCTTAGCTTGGGTCGGAGGGGCACCCACGGTCACGGGTAATGCAATAATTCCCTCGCAAGCAACAGGATGGTTAGAAAAACCGTATAGGGGCGTATCTATCTTCCGTAAGCGGTCGGATGGGATGTTCATTTTTTGAAATGCTTCATAAAAAAGTACTTCCGCCGAGCTCCCATTGTCTACGAGGATTCTCTTCATGTCGAAGTTTCCTACTCAAAGTGTAACAACTAGGGGGTCATCATGAGGTGTTCTAGTGTCTCCCACATCATCATCAGAGAAGGATATTGTTGGGGCCGGTTCCATCTTCTGCTTCTTAATCGACGGCCCCGTAGTTGTGAGGACTTCTCTTGCGTAAGCTTTTCGTCCTTGTTCGGAAGAGCCTCCTGCGGCGATTCCTCCCGAGATAGTATTGATGACACCCGCATTTTCTTGCGCTTCTTCTCTTCCTTCTAAAGGAGTGGCTTCCCTCTTTTCATTTCTTCGATTGACATATCCTCGCAAGTGTCCTCGTTTGATAAGAGCCTCTATTGCACGCTTGAGCGATTCACACTTGTCGGTAGTATGGCCATGGTCGTTGTGGTAACGGCACCATAAATTTCTATCTCTCTGACTGGGCGCCGATCTCATCATGTCTGGTCTTTCCAGTATCTCTTTATCCTTTATCTCATGGAGAATCTGCGATGGTCTAGCAGTCAATGGCGTCAGATTCTTCATGTCGAACATCTCTTTGGGGCGCCTTTCGTCCCTTCTTGAACGCTTAGAACCCCGTCCACCTCTTGGACTATCTTCTCGAGCTCTCTTTTCTTGCTCTTGCCCACTATCCCCCCGGTGTCCTTTGTGGGTTCCTAAGTACTCTTCGGCCTGGATGTACTTGTTGGCTTTATCCAACAAAGCGCTCATGCTTCCGGGGGGCTCTTATTTACCGCAAATGCAAACTTGGTTGTAGGACGAAGCCCGCGCATAAAATCTGTGTACTTTACCGACTCATCCAGGTTATCTATTTCCAATGTCGCCGCATTGAAGCGTCCCAAATACCGCGACAAGGATTCATTCCTTTCCTGGACCACGTTGAGAAGACTTGCTGAATTTTTCCTCCGAGTTTGCTGTTCACAAAATATTTGTGAAACAAGTCAGACAGCTGGGCGAAGGAATGGATGGTCCTGGGTCATAGAGACTTAAACCACTCATGCGCTACCTTCCTCAAAGTGATTGGGAATGCCCGGCACATGACAGCATCTGAGACCTGGAGGAGCAGCATATTTGTTTGAAACTGGTAGACGTGCTCTCCAGGGTCTCTGCTCCCATCATATAAATCGCACTGCGGCATCCAAAAATTATGAGGAAGTCTCGCCTTCTCAATTATTTTGGACAGAGGGTATCCTGAGTCCTCCCTTGGGGGAGTGAATGCCTCCGGGCAAGGCCCAGAGATAGTTTTGCGAGAAGTTCGCCCTTGGGGACGTACTTTTCGTGTGGAGCCATGAATTTGTCCTTGGGGACAATGCCTTTNGTTCGCGCATCGTCGACCTTAAATTTCGCCGCCTACAACAGCAAGCGAATTCGTGCTGTTCTCCACTGACATCCCGTGCCGGAAACATGATCCACTTCTGGTGACATGTTTTTCGGTTTCTTGTTCTGGCTGATAGCTGGGATCAGTCTCTGATTTATGCTTTCGACCATAGCTGGACCTTGAGGTCAGTCTAAGACGAAGGTCGCTGGGATCTAGACGCGTCTGGTTAGTAGAAATCATCGGGGCCACCTCTTCAAGCTTTTTCTGTAAGGTAGTTACCACACCCTTAAGTTCGTGGACTTCTCTGGTCAGATCCGCATTTAGAGTGTGAAGCGGCTTTTTGGTCANGCGCTGGCGCAAGTCTCCCCTCTGTAGAGGAGGGGTCGGGGAAGGGGTTCCCTGGGAGGTGTCAGTTGTCTTCGGGGCGACTGAAGTTACATTAATCCAGTTACTAAAATGTTGTTGGGATGGTGTTGGTTACCGACTTCTTCGACGGGAGCCGCTTGATTTTGCTCGTCAATTTTGGATGGAGCGGCTGGCTGGGGGAGTGTCTGAAGGTGATTGCCTAGCCATGTTCCTTGTCGGTCCCACGGATGGCGCCAAAATGTTACTACTTAAATCTTGATCGGGACCACAGCTAGGAAATGAGCCTGCAAAATAGAAACACAGAGTGACCACCGGGGATGTTCCGGTGGAGGCGGCTCCGATGCTAAAGTCAGAACGACGCTACTAGGGTAGGATTCTGAATAGCTGAAAATGCACTGAGTGCTTGTGTGTGAACTTGTCTGTGTAGCTGAGGATCTGCCCAATATATAGATTATTTCCAGACTCCTCTCTTCTTTAGAACTCCTTTCTAACTGATCCTTCTTGTAGAAGAGCCATGTTAGGACTCTTCCTTTAGCACGTGAGTCCTTAACGGCTTCTATCACCTCTCTTAGGCTCCATCCCGATACAGATTCGTTAGTCCACTCAGAGTCAACCATGCCACGTGTCATTAGTTGGTTGGGTGGATATATTTAGCCATATCAGGATCAGAAAGCTTTGTTATCATTAACATATTCCCATCAGCTTCCCTGGCATCACTGCAAGTCAGTACCCAAGGAAGTTTCTCAGTAGTGCCATGAAAGGGTATGCACCAACTCTTGCAAACAGCACGAAAGCGTAGACGGTCAACGAAAGACAATTTTCCCATGACTAAATCCAGGAGATCTTCGTGTAGATCCGACCATGGCTTTTCCTCCCCGTAGATCTGGTTTGTTAACCGACGGAGGCCATGCTTTCGTTCCATCAACCTAGCCCTTTTCCTTCGCACCGTATCAACCCGTCCTTAATGAAACCAAAACCTGCTGTATGGCCCTGAGAAACACTGCTTATCCGTCTATGGTTCAGATGTATAGAAAGCAGGGGCAGAGCCACACCCCCCCTCAGATTTTGAAATATATATATATATATATATATATATAGTTTTTTTCCATAATTTTCACACTTTCTTCGGCTCTCTCTCTCTGATCTGACTCTCTCTTCTCACCGAGACCGAGACACCGACCGACTAAGCTTCTCACGGCGCGGCCTGCGCCTCACTCCTGCAGCCACGAACCCACGACGGCACCGCGACGGCACAGCGACAAACCCACGAGTCCACGACTGACGACACGATCTGGGCTATCTCGTTTTCTAGATCTACGCCGACGGCGAGTCAGCGACGACCCACTGACCCATGATCTACGCCGACGGTGACTTCGGTCTTCACTCCAACTCTCCAACAGTCCACCGGCGGCCAAGAACTCCGGCGAGCGGCGGGCGGCGAGTCGGTGACAAGTATGTTCCAACTTCCAAACTTTAATTTCACCTTTCATTGACTTGATCTAGTTGTCATCTCTATAAAATTTGTTTGTTATCTTTTTAGTATCATAGCTGAAATTAGGAATGGATTATGGATAATCTTGAGCATTGAATTGAATCAATTGATTATGGATAATGTTGAGCA
This sequence comes from Escallonia rubra, assembly GCA_033065855.1. Taxonomy (NCBI): domain Eukaryota; kingdom Viridiplantae; phylum Streptophyta; class Magnoliopsida; order Escalloniales; family Escalloniaceae; genus Escallonia; species Escallonia rubra. The sequence goes on from JAVXUO010001269.1 coordinate 160,420, forward strand.
TTGATTATGGTTAATGTTTAGCATTGAGATATTGAGATTGATGGAGGATGAGACCCAATTGGATTGAGATATCGAATGTGTGATTTAGTTGAATGGTGGGTTGAAATTAGGTTAACGCAATAATGAAACATGACTGAAAAAGTAAAAGAATTGTTGTACTGTAAAGAGTATTTTAGTAGCTCTCATCGAAATTAAATAAGTATTTTTGGATGCTTTTTCGTATTTTTTTGTGTATTGTCGAAAAATACACTTTTTTTGTTGCTATTTTACTAAGAAAAAAAATTATTGATGTCGATATATATTTAGCACCCCCTGGGATGAAATCCTAGCTTCGCCCCTGATAGAAAGCACAAGATGTTTACCAGGACCAACTTGGATTCGAGTTCGTTAGATGCCGGAGCAGCAAAAACGTCGACAGAGTAATTCGCCGACTCCTTGCATACCAAGATATAGAACAAGCAAGTTAATTACAAGAATAAGTGTATGTTACCTCAAGCACTTAATCCAAAGAGCTCCAAAGCATCTATAGAACACTAAGTCGCGACAGATTGCTGAACCACCAAAGGCCAAGAGAATTGAAGGAGCCGTAGGCCATCATGAATATATATGCATTCAACCGCAGCATGCAGTGTGTCTAGGGTTAGTATTTACTGTGCTTAGAACTCAACAACCAAGCCCAATAGAGTTTGGTCGCGAACATAACTCTCTAGCTACAATTTTTGTTATGTTAACGATTGTCATGACCATAGTTAGTGATATTTTTTGCAAAACTTTGAAGGCCCAAATTCCTTTATGGTTGCGACCCTAGTTTGACCCTTTAGCCACAATTTCTCATACAACAATGGCTACTAAAAATGGTCACCAACTAATTAAGAGCTCTGCTACTCTTGCCTCAACAGTCCACATATGTGCAAATCTCATCAACGGTCTGCATAATAAAAACTTAACCAATGTAAAAAAGAAAAACAATGTTGTTTATAAGGGGAAAATACTAGTACACTGGGAACAACTTATAGACCGATTTCGTTTCTGTTGCGGCTCTTACATATTTTGACACACCTATTTGCGGGGAAAATACTTTTTTGTGCAGATTTTTGTTTGGTTGAATGGTAAGGTGTATTATTGGGTGAGCTTTAGCGTTAACTGAAATTAAGCCCTGCCTGGGTGATCTTAAGGATGTACTCCCACATTGGCCTAGTGCATCCAAAGCATAATTTTTCTCCCGGATGCGGCCCTAAGTGTTTGTATGCATGAAATCAAGGAACGGAGCAAACCTCCCTGACCACCAAGCCTACTCCTTGGGATTGACTTTCAGTAAATTTAGAGAATTTCTAATTGCATTCTATTTTTTATACTATAAAATCTTTAGTCACACTTCTACCCGGCCCAAGATGTACCCTTTTTTTTTTTTTTGTTAAGAGGAGAAATATTTCACATATAAAAGAGTGTTACAAGCCGTCCCGGTTAGATCAGCTATTTTACAGACATAAAAAGATAACTTCAAATGTTACCATTAACTCTACTGAAAAATATAACTAACCTATAAATCTATAAACCAGATACAAATTACAATTAGACTAAAGCAGAGCATATCCTACACTTTAACCTAACTTTTCGTAACTTGCTAAGGCTTATAGATTACAATATTAACACTAAAAAACAGCAAACACTTAACATAGAACACAAATTTATAAAGAGGAGGACAATCGGAACCACGCCAACAATGGTGTACCCTTAGATTTTTCATTTTTACCGTTACTATTTTAGCTTGAGAATAGATTGACAAAATAAAAAAGGAAGAAGAAAACTAACGAAGGCTAATCTCATTCTACTTTTTGCTACTACTAGAACTATAGTGACACTTTATCATACCCTTTGGTGACAATGCAAATATTTTATCTTTAGTGACTAAAAGCAAAACAACGTCAGTTCCCAAACCAAAAAAAAAAAAAAAGACCTTTTTTAATTATTTTTTTCTCAAAATTTACGAGATTTATACGTAAGCCTGCAACCACACCATGCGCTAGCTCGTTCGGAATCTAGGGTTATACGTTTCTTTCAAACCCGGTAAAGACCATGGCGTTAACAAAGTGGACCTGGCTGTCGCAAAAGAGAAAGAGGGCTACGCTGATCCACAAAGAAAGAACAAGTCCATGGTTGGATGTACACGAAGACATCTTAAGAATTATCATGAGCAAGTTGTATATATTCATTGATCGTGTTCGCTTCCTTGCAGTTTGTAAGACTTGGCGTATCGAACACTCTTATATTAGGACCAGACCTACTGAGAAACTGCCTTGGTTATCGTCTTTGAGGTCGTATCCACGTTGCAAGCGAGGCAAAGACATGCGACTTGCAGCAAAGCTCTTTGACCCCGTTTGCCGGGAAACTTACAGAGTTGAGGGTGACTTCAGCTTGCAGAGTACAGTTGTTTAGATACTTATGATGATGATGAAGAAGAAGAACTCGATGCTCCGATAGTTAACTTTGTGCTTAATGCTTCAAACCGTGGTTGGCTGCTTTTATTAAAGAGGAGGTATGGTGGTTTGTTGCTCTTCTTATATAGTCCGTTCACTAATGACATTATCAAGTTGCCTAACCTGCATTTTGGTCCTTGAATCCAACTTCTCCCAAGTGCATCTTCTCGCATGTTCTCGTTCACAAGGAAAACTCTGTGTCAGCACATTGGACACATCGGATTGGTGATAAGAGTTCACTAACGACATTATCAAGTTGCCTAAGCTGCATTTTGGCCTTGAACAAGCTACCTTCTCCTTGAATCTGATTTCTCCCAAGTGTATATTCTCGCATGTTCTAGTTCACGAGGAAAACTCTGTGTCAGCACATCGGATTGGTGACAAGAGATGGACTACGAAATTGATTAATGGAGATTTCAAGAGACCAGTTAAGAGCGTGGTTTACAGTAAAAGTGAGGGTATTTTCTATTGTGTTTTTAACCTTTGGAATGCCGGGGGCTTTTGGGGTTTCCGATGGACAATGGAGTTTGCTTGTGAATTCAAAATAAGATATGGGCAGGGTCCGTGATTGCCTGATTGAATCCAATGGACAGCTCTTATTGGCATGACAACATCACAACAACTATAAATGGAGTATATTTAGGTTTGATTAGTCTCTCAAGACTTGGATTTCTGAGAAAAACCCTTGGCACTTAATTACCTCGACAAGGCATCCCACAAGATGACAAAGTGGGCAAATACGTGACGGACGCTAAAAGAGTACAACCTTGGGGATTTGATGATGATGAAGTTGTTATCGCAATAATTCAAGACCCTAAAGAAGGTGTATAAAGGGCTTGTGCCAAGATATGAGGGGCCCTTTCCTGTTCCGGCAAAAGTTGGGAAGGTGTCTTACAGATTACACTTGCAGCCAAGAGTGATGAGGATCCATCTGGTCTTCCATGTGAGTCTGTTAAAGCCTTATCATATAGACGTGGAAGATCCTAACCGTGGACAGAATCATAGGGCACCGACAGCCGTGGTCAAGTCCTATGACAAAGAAATCGAGTACGTGCTAAGCGATAAGATCAAACGGAGATGAGGAGTTCCACCAACGAAGCACTACTTGGTGAACTGGAAAGGATTGCCAAAGCGGGAAGGGAATTGGGAGCCAGCTACAGACCTTTGGCAGTTTCAAGATATAGTGGTGGATCACTAATCCAGATAAGGTTATGACGTGGGTGTCGCTAGATTAGGTGGGGGAGAGTTTCATGCACTGTCTCAGAATGAGGCCTATTTTAGAAGTTATGCCAAGAGAGGCCTATTAGGCACTTACGAGGACATGAATTGGCCCTGACTGGATTGGGTCTCCAGAATGTTCCCAATTTCTCTACACTTGACTTCTTGTAAATAAGATGATATTCTAGAAAGCTAGAAGGGAATTCAAGAGAGTTGGAAGAAAACTCTAGAAAGGTAGGGAAACATGTTCATATATATCTTGATATTTCTAGAGATACTTCTAGACACTAAATATGTACCGTAAGATAGAATGAATCCCCACTATCCGTTGAGATGGTGTAGAAGTATAGATAGTCAAGGCCATCACTTGGCCAAGGCATAGAAAGCATTCTTGTATACAAGCATTCTCCAACTCTTAATATAGTCAAAAGCATTCTCCAACTCTTTTGTCTTTCTGTTATTGCTCTTATAGCTGCCCAGCTTGGGGCAAAGACTGACTTAGCATTCTAACGGGAGTTTGAACTGGCTAAGTGCCGCACATTTGGCTTAGGGAAGTCATAAGGCCGTGACATAGAACACTTAATCCAAACACACCATAGATTTGGTCTGGATGAACTCCTTTCTATGTTGTTATGTTGTTAAGAACAATGAATCATCTCTAATTAAAGGGAACACTAAGAACTCATGCTCACTACAGATTGCCGAAGTACCGAAACCAAGACAACTAGTGGAGTCATAGGCCTCCATGAATCTAAATGCAATTAACGGTAGCATATAACGACTATTGTAGTAACAACATATATATCAACTATCGCCTACTAACCAATGATAGATAAGCCCTAGTTAGACTTAACAACTTACAAGTTACATCCAAAACAACTAAAAATGTATGACTACCAGAGTAAGATAATAAAGTCTCGTCACGAACAAACACGTTGTAACCCTCTAACTACGATTTTCACATAATGATAAATTAATCAATGATTATCATAATTATATTCAATGATATTTTAAAAAAAATTAAAAACCTTTGGTGACCAATATTATTTGAAGGCCCAAAGTCCTTTGGATGGATCTTGGTCGCGACCGGGGTACCGTTGCGACTCTTTAACCACAATCTAATATAAGACGATAATTAACGGCTGTTAATTGAATATGGTTGTCAACTAATTACAACTCTGTTTCGCTTTCCTCCATAGTCCACATCTGCAAAAATATCATCATCGTATAGTAAAAAGTTTACCAATGAAAAAAAGGCATTTCAGTGTACAGGGGGGAATACTAGTTTGATGTGAACAAATTATAAACTGATGAATAATATATAAGAGGCCGTTTGGGATTGATTCTCAAAAGTAGATTTTGATTAAATCAGAATCATTTTTTTAAATCAACTTTAATCCATTTTAAGCATATATAGTAGATTAAAAATTGTTGAAGGTGTTTGGATAAAAAGTGATTAAAGTTGGTTTAGTGTGGCAAAATTACTGTATAGTGTATTCAAATTAGAAGGAAGAATTTAATGTTTGTTATACGTGAAGATATTTTGGTAATTTTCTTGGTCAAACCTGATTCTCCAAAACTGATTAAAGCAGAATTCAAGAAAATGAGGATTATGGATTTAATCAGTTTGGAGCATATTGGAGCATATTTAATTAGTTTACTTTTTATTGTCAAACACTTCAAACCTAATTTAATCTGAATTCAATCAGGTTTGATCATTTCGGAATCAATGTCAAACACCCTCTAAGTCTAATAAGGCCTTATATATTTTGACAAACCTATATGCGGGGTCAACTCTTTCATTGGTGCAGATTTGTCGTTTTCTATAAATTTTCAGAGAATTGCTAAGTAAAGTATATTTTTGGTACTATAAAATCTTTAGCGACACTTTCTACCCAGCCCAAAATGTATCCCTAGATTTTGTGTTTTTTTTTTTTTGTATTTTTCAGCTTGAGAAGATTGACAAAATATGAAAGGCCTAAATCTACTTTTTGTATTGTACGATCTATAGTGGCACTTTCTCGTACCCTTCCGTAACAAATTTTTGATCTTTAGTGACTAAAAGCAGAACGGTGTTATCAGTCCCCAGGAAACGGGAAAAAAAAAAGACGTTTTTCCCCCAATTTTTGGAGATTTATACATAAGCCTGCAACAAAACGACGCGCTATCCCGTTCGGAATCTAGGGTTTATGTTGCTTTCAAAGCCGGTAAAGACTATGGTGATAATAAAGTCGACTTGGTTGTCGCAAGAGAGAAAGAAGGCTACGCTGAGCCACAGAGAAAGAACAAGGCCATGGTCGGATCTACACGAAGACATCTTGAGAATTATCATGAACAAGCTGTATAAATTCATTGATCGTGTTCGCTTCCGTGCAGTTTGTAATACTTTGCGTATCTAACACTCTTATATCGGGACCAGACCTGCAGAGAAACTGCCTTGGTTATCGTCTTTGAGGTCGTATCCACCATGCAAGCTGGGCGAAGGACATGGGACTTGCAGCGAAGCTCTTTGACCCCGTTTGCCGGAAAACTTACAGAGTTGAGGGTGACTTCAGCTTGCCAGAGTGGAGCCGTTTAGATACTTATGATGATGATGAAGAAGAAGAACTCGATGCTCCGATAGTTAACTTTGTGCTTAATGCTTCAAACCGTGGTTGGCTGCTTTTATCAAAGAGGAGGTATGGCGGTTCTTTGCTCTTCTTATATAGTCCGTTCACTAACAACATTATCAAGTTGCCTAGCCTGCGTTTTGGCCTCGAACAAGCTACCTTCTCCTCAAATCCGACTTCTCCCAAGTGCATCTTCTTCGCGTGTTCTCGTTCACGAGGAAGACTCCGTGTCAGCACGTGCCGGATTGGTGATAAGAGATGGACTACGAAATTGATTAATAGAGATTTCAAGAGGCCAGTTAAGAGCGTGGTTTACAGTAGGAGTGAGGGTGTTTTCTATTGTGTTTTTAACTGTGGAATGCTTGGGGCTTTTCGGGTTTCAGATGGTCAATGGAGTTTGCTTGTGGATCCAAAGTGGGATGAGGCCAGTCTCCGTGATTACCTGATTGAATCTAATGGACAGCTCTTATTGGCACGACAACATTACAACGACTATAAATGGAGTATATTTAGATTTGATTGGTCTCTTAAGGCTTGGATCCTAGAGAAAACCCTTGGAGAGCGAGCATTATTCATTGGTTGTACCTCTTTTTCAGTCCGAGCAAAGCAAGATACATTTTATCTAGCCGAGAGGATTTATTATTACCGCAATGGAAGGTGGGCTCAAGTTTATTCAATTAAGGATGATATGACATACAAGACAAATGGTATATACGATGGGATAAAATTGGGATGGTTAAGAATATGGATTGAACCTCCATATTAAGAGGCATATATACAGCTAAAAAAGGAGCGATGCATGAAGAGGGAGGACATGAGTGTGGGGGGGGTGCATAGTTGCACCTTTTATGCACACCACAACATGACATTGCTACTTGGGCTCTGAAAATTTTACATTTTGTGCCAAGTTGTGTGCCTCTCGGCACTAAACACACTACAATCCTTTCTTTCACAACATCTGAATATTTTCTTCTACCTCACCTCAAATTTTTCTTTAAATAGGTTTCTGTGTGGCGTGCAACGCAAAGATAGTAGCGCAATGCTGGCGTGGAGATACTCTAGTTGGGTAAATTCACGGAATTAAGTTTAATTACCCGGAACTCAGCCAGAGGAGCCAAAGCATTGTAAATATCGGGGATTACCTGTGATTAATCGACATCACATTGCCCCTAAAAAGTCTCACAGTGTTTACTAATCAATTAGCGGTCTCTCTATCTATAACCAAGTTAGTATTGTGCTCCTTTAACTTTAGATATTAGACAAAAGGTGTTGTCTAAAGAAGCTTTTCTTCGAACATGCAAGCCTCATGTTCCACCTTCCCATGCAGTTGTATCTCTAACAAGGATAGACATTGTATCATAAATTGTTACGAACAATTAATTAAATTATAAGTATGAGGATTTGTCCACTCAATTATTGTGTGATTATATTTCTTTGCTCTTTGATTGTAATAGTCTTTCGCACATCCAGTTTTAATGAATTAGATGGAGCATTTATCTTTCTCCATTTATGGATCATAGTATGAAGTATAAGAGCATTGAGATGTATGAATGTGTCGATAAGGTACACGAGAAATTTATATCGATTGCACCTCTTTTCTCAGAGAGATCATTTGTGGGTTTGCGTGTGTTAGTTCCAAATAATGGTTAGTCCATCTGGACACTAATATTCCAGGTTGTGAGACAACATATAGACATATCTGCAACCATATGGCCCTGGTACAGACAGGTTGGGAAGAGTAGATCGTAAATTTTTCATCTTGACAGGACAGACCTTCAGTTTGTAAGAAGTTACTCGTTCCAAAACCAAGTAAGCGATGACTTGAATCACTGAAGAAGCCTTAGGAGATCGAGCAATTTCCCCTGGCTTAATATCGAGAATGGTTATACGAGATACATACTCTTTCATATCGAGAGACTATAGGCCAAGCAATGAAGCTACAACTGTATTTAATAACACTAGGACTTCTCGTGTTGTCATGTGAAGGAGCGGCACGTACTCATCAGATTTCCAATGATCTTGTACCTGTTAAGGGCTTGGATACCATGGAAACAAAGGTACGTAAAGATGCCAACCATTGATCTGCTAGTGCTCTAGTCTTGTACGGTGAAAAGGAAATTATACTACCATGCAAGGACAAAAAGCACTTAAAAAAGTTTTAGGATATTAACTCCCCGAAATGTAGATGTTGATGAAAATCCAAAAGGCTATAAAGAGACACAGTTAAACTATATCTACGCTTCTATATACTTGTAAAAAGAGTAGCTCTTTGGGTGTAATACTACTTTTGGTGTTATAAAACTACTTATTTCCAAATGATCACATTTGACATTATAAGAATTTTTTTTAAATGAACATGAAGTAAAAACTTTAAATCGCAAAAAACTACATATTATTTCTTTTTTGCATGCGTTTCACGTGTGCCACGATAAAAAGTACTCATTATGTCCCAAATTATTTGATCGGGTTTGATTTGTACGCTTATTTAGAATATGAATCATAAGTTACGAGTTTTTCATTCTACCGGAAAGAAAGTGGGCTAGAAACAGAAATTGGTTGGTGGAAATTATTTATGTAATATCATAGTAATGGAGAGAAATACAATAGAAAAATGTAAAAAGGATAAACATGTAAAAATGCCCACATAATCTTTTTCAATTTGAAAAGTAATTGATAATCCAATAAGAAATATGATTAGTTCTTTTGAACAGAGGGTTTGTAAAATAATAACATCAAATATATATATATATATATATATATATATATATATATATATATATATATATATATATATATATATATATGAAAGCTGAAGCTAAGAGAATGTTGTCCAGTTATCGCTTACTTACTTGGACACTCTTTTAATTCGACATATAAATTTTTCTACTTTGAATTTTTAAAATATTTTTAATTTACTTACCTTTGTAATAATGATTTGGATTCTCTCTCTCTCTCTCTCTCTCACACACACACACACACACAAAATTTGATTTGAATTCCTTCATTTCATTTGAAATTCAACCAATTATATAGATTTTGCATTTTTCTCTCTTCTATGTCAACATGTCCCACTCAAAAATTTTATTTATATATTTACAATTCCATTAATTCCTAGATTTTGACAAAAGTAATTTTCTATATATTATTTTTAATCTAATCTTTTTTATTGTTTAGAGAAACATGTTATTCTCCATCAGTTTTTCTATTAAACTACCATAATCTCCTTCATTTTATTTCATTACAAGTTTTATATATAGTTTACCCTCCCATTTTTTTAATCATTATTATATACTGATACTCTTTTCTTGGTGATCTTGAGTAATACAACCTCAAGACACGAGTTATTTTTATTACAACTATCACTGCAATTGCTATTAGTTAGGAGAAACTATTTTTATTATTTCATACACTATTTTTCATCTTCATTTGTCACTAAAAACAAACAATTATTGCTCAAGTTCATTTCTAACTAAAAATTGGTAAGAGAAACTCCTTTAAAAAGGTAAAAAATAATTTGTAATTATCTTATTGTCACTACCAATTTTGTAATTGTTATTAGGCATATAAATACGAGATCCTTCAACAAGTATTTTGATAGTTGTTGTTCCCGTGTGCAACGCACGGGATCAAAACTAGTATATATATATATATATATATATATATATATATATATATATATATATATATATATATATATATGAAAGTCGAAACTGAGAAAATGTTGTCCACTCATCGCTTACTTGGACAGTCTCTTAATTCGCCATATGGACTTTCCTATTTAAATTGTTAAAATATTTTAAATTTACTTACCTTTGTAATAATGATTTGGATTCATTTTCTCTCTCTCTCTCTCTCTCTCTCTCTCTCATATTTGGATTCCTTCTTTCCATATAGATTATAACTTCTATGTCAATATGCCCACTAAAAAATTTTATTAATATATTTACAATTCCATTAATTCCTAGATCTTGACAAAAGCAATTCTCTATATATTTCTTTTTAATCTTAAATCTTTTTTATTGTTTAAGGAAACACAATATTCTCCATCAGTTTTTCTCATAAACTACCATAATCTCCTTCCTTTTGTTTAATTGCAAGTTTTATATATAGTTTATGCTCCCATTTTTTTCAATCATTTATTATGTGCTATTACTCTTTTTTTGGTGGTCTTTAAGTAATACAACCTCAACACACGGGTAATTATTGTTAGTATTATCACTACAATTACTATTAGTTAGGAGAAACTATTTCTACAATTTCATACATTATTTTTTATCTTTATTTGTCACTAAAAACCAATAATTATTACTCAAGTTTATTTCTAACGATAAAAATTGGTAGGAGAACTCTTTTAAAAAATGTAAAAATAATTTTTTTATTATTTTATTGTCATTACTAATTTTGTATCAATTGTTATTAAGTATACAAATACGAGATGTCTCGATAATTATTTTGATAGTTGTTCCCGTATGCAACGCACGGGATCAAAGCCATTAAATACAGAATCAGAAGGAACAATTAGTTAAAAGAGAGTCCTATGACGGGTGTAAGCCTGTAAAATAAAATCATCCTTATTTTTCTTTAGCCGCCAAAACCGCCTTAGGTTGATCATTAGGGTTTCTTGACGCCATCGTTAGAGTCCATATATAGGGTTCTTAGATCCATCGGCAAAGAAAAGAACAACAAGGATGGAGCCAAACACAAAACAGAGCAAACAACCTGATTCGATGGTAGAGAGTGAGGAAGAATTTCGACCATGGTCCAATCTTCCCGACGACATACTGAGGCAACTGATCGAAAAGCTTCACCCAGTGGATCGCGTTCGGTTCTGCGCCATTTGCAAGAACTGGCGAATACCCATTAAAGGTATTCAATCCATGGACAGGTTTCCATGGCTGATGACCTACTTGCAGTTCATACTCTACGATGAGCATACTTTTGAGTACACGTTGGCTGACCCGGTTTATCGCAAGTCGTACACTGTGCGGGAGAAGAGTGAAAGAGAGCGTTTTTATCACGTCCACGCTTCCAAGTTTGGCTGGTTGCTTCTACGAGATGAGCAAAGAAGCGAGGAAGATACTACTTGCTTCCTCTTCTTTACTCCCTTCGACAAGAAATTTATCGAGCTACCCGTATTGACTAGTTCCGGCTACGACGTTGGCGTTGCCACGTTCTCTTCTAGCGTGGCTTGTTCTGATTGTACCGTCGTTGCCATTGGCGGAAAATCCTTTGTGGGTGAAGAGAATTATATTGTAATAAGCACTTACCGTTCAGGGGATGAGAATTGGAGCTCGAAGAAATTTTGCGGACAAATTTTTGAGCCCGTTAAGGACGTGGCATACAGTCGGGGGAAAGTTTACTGCAGTATTAGCTATGGGTTGGTGCTAGGGGCATATGATGTGGCTGACAAAACTTGGATTTTGCTTGTAGATTTGCGTCATGACGGCTTTAGCGATGTGCTTCTGGACAGCTACCGGATTAGGAATCACTTGATTGAATCTGATGAGGAGATATTATTGGCAATCCATCCGAATAATAGAGATTGGAGAGTTTACAGGTTTGAAGTTTCGAGGGGGACTTGGGTTGTCAAACAAAGCTTGGGCAATCGCGCGTTGTTTTTGGGGGTTACGTCTTTCTCTTTAGCAGCAGCAAGTGGTGGGGATACGAAAGATATAGCGGACATGATCTATTACCATGAACTCGACAAGTCGGTTGGCTTCTCCTTGACAAAGTCGTCATCAGTTAGGGAGACGAGAGAAAGAGAGAGAGAGCAGATGGCCATGGTGGAGTACGACGAAGACGATGGCATGATGAATGGAGATGACGAGACAGATTACGACCATGGATCCTTGAGTGAGGGTGGGGGCAATGAAGATGAAAATCAGTTGTTTGGTTGGTGTACTTCTGGAGTGATGAATAGAATTTGGATTCAATCTCCATATTGACCTGGATTGCACTTGGAATGCACTGGCAGCTTCCCTCCCCCATGGAGTCCCTCCTCTATTTCAATTTCCAGTGGAGCACTTGTATCACATTATGATAAACTGATCTGGAGGGTTTGAGGTCTGTCATTTAGATGGTCATTTGTAATTTTTGCCCAGTTTTAGGCATTAAAATCTGTGATGAAAATTTGGTTTTGAGTTCCGCTTTTGGGGCAAACATATATTAGCTCGTATATGCTGCCTGTTTCTGAGTTTTAGAAAAAGTTTGACAACTTCTTTTGGCCAGAACACCTGATTTACTTTTGCCTAATTTGGCCCTTTATGTGTTAACCGCAAGATAGAAAAACAGCCCTCAAATCTGGAAGACCAGAAACTTCTCAGAAGGTAGTTGGCATCTTTGATTGATTTCAAAGACTATTGGTTGAGGTCGGGGATGTTCCGATCCTTAAAAGGGGTTACCTTTTGTGAAGTTAAGGTTAGTGTTGGTTGTGTTGTGCGATCGATGTTCGGGGTCTAACATCATCTCGTAATGGCGATAGTTTACACGTTAGGCTGAGTATATCCTTTGCTAATGTGGTGGCCGACTTGTGAATGATTAGGGTTAATGCTTGTCGGATCCGGAGAGTTTGCTTTCAGGGCTGTATATGAACCGAGTTCAAGCTGAACAGGGCTATATTCGTCTTTCGTTTGTATAACTTTTGCTCTATTTGAAGTTGGTTTGTGTTCATTAAATGCAAAAGAGAATAACGTTCAAACTTGGTTCGCATAGTCATCTACCACAATCGGGCTCAGCTTGTGTGTTCGTTTAGTTATACAAACGCTGTTTATTTTTTTTGTTTTTAAAATACTCTAACCAGATCCCAAATCTCAAATTACACCTCTGAATCTCAATCACTCAAATAATTTGATTAAAACTAAGCATATGAATCAAGAAAGGTTTGCTGAAAGTTTTGTTGTGTTCTTTGTTTCTGGATGCTGGTGCTTCTCAGAATATGATTGAATGTTGCCGGTTGATTCATTGTGCCCGAGCTTAACTTGGTCAAGTATTCTTGACAGCTCTTATGGCAGAAAGAGACATCTCCTAATTAGATATATGGAGAATTTCCGTATTTGACAAGTCTCGGAGACCTACCGAAGAAACTTTAGGAAATCGAGCATTATTTGTCGGTTGCACCGCTTTTTCGGTATGGCAGCCGGACATACAACATGTCATAGATCCAATAAACCCGAGCTAAATGTGGTGCAACCGACAAATAATGCTCGATTTCGGAAGGTTTCCCATGGCAAATGTTGAAGCAGATTAAGGTCCAGTACTACATTATATACTTGGAACAAATGGGACTTGCAAGAATATGAAATAACCATCCTTATTAGGTTACTTGTTTCAGAACTAATGCATCTTGCAACATAAAGTTCACCTCCATTTGGGTCCATTGGATCTCTTTGACATTTGGTTGTTAGAATTCAGTCCATGGGATCATTGGTACAAGCATAATACTATAATAACAACCGAAGAAAAGGCAGAACTGTATCACTTTGATGGTACTTGGTTGTGGCCTGTGGGTTACAGTTAGATAATGAAAGGAAAAATTTTGGCTGTTACCCTAGTTTGTGGAATCTTCCTCATATCCCCTATATAGTGACAATCAATCGTCTCTAAATGTTTTTAGGGACTCTTATTTAGTGACGCTAAAAAAATGTTGCAAATAAGTCGCTGAAAGTGTTAGAAGAAAAGTCACTAAAAATATTTAACGACTATTAATTGTCACTATATACGGGGTTGGAGGAAAATTCTTACAACTCGGGTAGGAATTTTTTCAGGAGCAAATTTTTTTTCCCAAGGGCGATGAATGGCTTGAGGTGGTTTCAATTAATGCTCTTGGGGCGGCTGGCTAGAGTAATTATTTATGATGGTTATATTGATTATGCTCTTCTTTGGCCTAATCCTACCATTAGCACTAAATTTTTTTGTCCATCTTTGGTAAAATTTAAAATGACAATCTTTTGTATCTAAAATAGATTTAGTGACATTTTTCTGTTACAAAAGAGTAGTTGTGCCGAAGGAGATCCTAGTGTGGTCAATTGTTGCTGCATATCGCCTTCACGTATGCTTGATGACATCTATGACGGCTGGCCTACTGAGAGTCGAATATAACTTATTCGAATTTATGGCTTTTTTCATGCCTTCTCAATAAAAAAGGCTAAACTCATAGGGTTTTAATAAAAAAATTAAGAAGTTTTTGATTTGGTTATCAGGTACTTTTCTATTAGAAAATGTTACTGAACAAATTCATGAATGATGGTTCACAAGTTCCATAGAATGGATCAATGATCTCTTCGTTTTTGTTGCAACTGACCGTTGCTTCGAAATTCACGTCCCTATTATGCTTGCTGAGATCTCATTTTGTCGTTAAAAGATTGATATTTAATTACTACTCCGTAATACGTTATTTAATTATAACATTAAGGAAAAAGATGCATAAATGAAAATATTAGTTGGTTGAGCAAGTTAACTCCAATGATTGAAAGAGCGTCTCTTAAACTTGTCAATGAAATATTCAATTTTACCAAAACCGTCAAGCTACCTTTTCTAGACCCCTCCTACCGATTGACCGATAAAAAACTAAACATTGTTTATATTGAAAAATTTTTGACTGCTAACGAGGATGTAGGAAGATACTTACAACTACCCTTATAGCGACAATTAATTGTCGTTAAATAGTTTTAGTGACTTTCAGTTAAGGCACCCTTATGAATTACCTATGACAATGTTAGCCAAAAAATCGCTAAATATATTTAGAGACCATTAATACCGTGTTAGATTATACAAACTTAATAGACCACCATGCGTTATACTAGGGTTTCTTCAGAGCCACCCCACAAAGCTAGTTTTAACACCCCCTGAGGATGGACCAAAAGAGAGAAGATGCAACGACAAGTGATTTGATGGTGAAGAGAGAGTGGTCTACTCTCCCCGACGATATCTTTCGACGAGTGATCGAACAACTTTACTTCGTCGATCGCGTCCGCGTTCGTGCTGTTTGCAAGTGCTGGCAAGTTCTCGCCACCGACGTCCCGTCGAAGGACAAGTTGCCGTGGCTGATGACTTACTTCCAGTCGATGATCCTTTACGGCGTGCACGATCTCAAGTACACGCTCGTCGACCCGGTTCATCGCAAGGTTTACGAGGCTCGGGAACAAACTGGGGGAAGAAATTTTTTTAAGGTCTGTGCTTGCAGGTATGGCTGGTTGCTTCTGATAGACACAGAAAAGTGAGGGAACTAGTACCTGCTTCCGTTTCTTTACTCCCTTTGGTAATAGGTTTGTCGAGCTACCTAAATTGAGCACCTCTGGCCTTCAATACGGTCTTGCGACGTTCTCTGCCAGTCCGACTAGTGACGACTGCAACGTCTTCGTCCTTGGGCAGAAACCCTACAAGTATAAGGAGGAAAACGTTGTGGTGATCAACACTTGTCGTTTGGGCGATGAGGCGTGGAGATCCACGAAGCTTGACGAACTTGTCTGTGAGCGCGTAATCGATGTAGCATACGGGGAAGGCAGATTTTGCTGCGTCTTTAAGCGCGCATCTCTGCTGGGGGTATATAGCGTGGCGAACAACACTTGGAGTTTGCTTGGAGATGCGAGCTTGAGAGGATCTATCATGGACGAACTGCATTCTTCTTCTGGGAAGAAGCACTTGATCGAATCTAATGGAGAGATTTTATTGGCCAATCATGATATTGAGGAAGGTTGGAGCGTCTACCGGTTTGATTTCTCAATGGAAAGATTTGTTCCTAAACTAAGCCTGGGATGTCGAGCATTGTTTCTGGGGCTTAACTCCTTCACGGTTTCAACTTTAGATGCAAGAGGAATAACAGACATGGTTTATTACCATCAAGGATCTACGCTGTGTTCTTTCTCTATGAAGAAGTCGCTGCTCTCAACGAAGAAGTCAGCAGCAGTCAGACAGGCACATAGAAGAGGAGCAGCAGGCCGAAATCGCATGATTGGTTCTTCTTGTTCTTTGTCCGTGGTGGGTGATTGTGGAGACGAAGCAAGGTTGTTTGACTGGTATACTACTGGATTGCCGGACAGAATATGGATTCAACCTCCATATTGAGCTTAGCAACAACTTTTCGTGTAGTATGCACCTTTCCAGGTTTTAGGAGATTTCTATTCTTTCATTGACGTGCCTTTTGCTTTACTTGGCTTGAAAGGGTCAACAATGTTAATGTTAATGCTAGTATGATGCCTTTCCTATTGCCCTCATTCACAATCTCAATGAACCTTGGGTTACTACTTACTAGCATTCAGCTAAGTTGCTACATGCCTCGTAGTGTGTGCTTTCATGTATATTTTTGCAGCGTGCATGTTCAAGCTTGCTTTATTTTCAAGAACCACTCTTGAATGTGCCTATTTTGCAGTTTCAGCAACTGGAGATGTAAGAGAGAGAGCCAATAGAGTAACATCATGATGAGGGGGGGACGATATTGAATCAAACAGCGTATATGTGTCCGAACGCCTTTATATTTCCTTTATTATATCTCCTTCACGTTTCATATAGCACTAACGTTTATTGAGGCAGTTCATGCTTCAACTATCACGTATGAAGAGCTAGCCAAGTTTAATCTGGTAGCCTTCACGAACTATAGTTGGTTATCAAGACTGTCCCCAGCTTCCCATTGCTTCAGCTTCTTTATTTCTTTTGTAGTTCATGATACATCTGAATGAAACATCCGGACCAGAGCTCAGACTCCCAAGGTTTGGAGCTTGGGAATCACTTCCAACTTATCTCCTCTTCAGGCCATTGCTTCCACTCTCCAGTGCCCTTACTGCTATTTCCAAACATGAAGACCTATGTTGCCATAAATTAAAAAGGTTATAGCAACTTACGGAGTATCAAATAATATGACTATAAGTTAAGTGCCTTAAAGAACAAGAGAAGCAATTGCCATTTTGACAGTTTCTGGTTGTTACACATAAAAGAGACCTCATTACACCATTCATATCGACAAAATGAAGCTGGTAAAATCAAAAGTTTCGCCAACCCCCCCTTCTTCCCCCTTCTTTTTAAACAGTATCAGCAGAGGACAGTTTCTTGTCTCTCTAAGGTCTTTGGGACATATTGACCTTAAAAAAAGTAAAGTTGCATTCCATGATCTTACAAGCTCAACCAATTCAGGTTGGAAATGCAAGACCTCCACCCCAACTGCTCAAATTGAAGAAACTCTTTCCCGTCTTACAGAAGTTTAGAAAAGGGTTCCACGCATGGTGTTATCACATATAAGGATTCTTCAAACAAAATCAGCTAAAATTGCAAGATAAGAAGTGAAAAGACATTATGGCTAGAGTGAAGGGAAAAATTTATGGTGCATTCTTATTGGTCTGGAATGCACTATACATTCTTGTTTTACCGCTAAATATTCAAAATTTACTTATCAATGATCAAAAAATTACAACCAAATGAGCAAAGATGTGTCGCATTGGTGGGTCCAATAATTTAACCAATTTTTTTGCAAAACATAACTAGTTTTGCAAAATCATTACATACGACTCATAAGTAGTGGCTTTTTAACATTTGACAGTAACTTTTTGCTTATTTGGTAGTAAAATTACTAAAATATATGCTAGGAATATATGGTACATTCTAAACCATGAGAATGTACCAAGAGCTAAGAGTAAGGGCAAAAATCACCTTCGAGCAGTATTCAAGCCTGCGAATAGGTGGGTATAAACACCCCTGACTCATCTGTCAGCAATTTGTATGCATGTTGCAGCCTTTGAGTAACAGGTCCCACCCGGCCTTCACCAATTATGCGTCCATCAATCTGAATAACCTGGTACAGTGAATCCAATAACAAAATCATATTGAGGTGATGTTCCAACATTGATGAGGAAGAAGAACCATAAGAATCTCTCAGTAACATGGGTATTTAGTACTCTGGTGACTACAAAGGCAGAAGCACAGAAAGTGATTCACGCAACCATGGACTTGGATGAAGAGGCAACAGAACAATACGATCCCGGCCACTATAGGCTTCTAGTACAAATAAAATGCATATAGGAGAATTACTGAAGAAATTATGAACAGATAATGCACTGGCTGACTTGGCCAAGCACGCGTCTTCCGTTATACCTATTAATTAATGAAGGAACTAAAGAAAGGCAGCCGAATGCATGAGGCTCCAACCATTGTAGGATATGAGAGAGTTCTGCATGCGCAGCTTTACGTTACGCTCACTTTTGTGAAGATAATTTTTGTTCATTTGAACCTTAAGCTCCAAGCAACTAGGAACAACCTTGTTATTGCACCAATGCTTGCACTAAACAACCAAAAACTAGAGTACATAATACCTGAGTAATTCCACCACGACGTACAACCCAACCGAGATCTAACTTGCATTTTTTCTCCACAACCACGCATACCGAGGTTATTGCACCAATGCTTGCACTAAACAACCAAAAACTAGAGTACATAATACCTGAGTAATTCCACCACGACATACAACCCAACCGAGATCTAACTTGCATTTTTTCTCCACAACCACGCATACCGAGGTAGGGTTTCAGTTGGGAATTAGTGACCAGTAAGGTTTTTAGATGTTGGCTTCAGTAGATATCAGAACCACTTACCCAGAAGCTACGTATCTTACATAATAAACTTATTAACCTGATAATTGAGAATCTTAGCACGAGAAAATCAGAATAACTAGACAACGCAGAGCAGATCTCCCTCTTTTGTACTGGCTTGGAAGCCTCTGAGATAGAAATATTGAATTAAGATCAAGCACGATTGAAGGACATACCGGGCTGAGTTCTCCCATTGTTCCTGTTGTCCAAACCTGCAAGAGAATAACATGCACTTAAATCTCAAACATCTGATGCTAAAAGAGAACCATTGTAGCAACATCCTTATGAAACAGGTCAACTCAACCCCAGTTAACAACAATCTTCATACGAAGCTTGCAGCTTTGAGTTCATTTTGCTAATTAAAATGTCCCATTCGGTGTATCACCAATCTACAGGGTGATAACCTGTATTTGTCTTCACACCGAACATAGCTTAAAACGTACTAAATTAGAACATTTTTTCCTGGAAAACGAATTAATTGTACATGGAACGAGATAAAGAAACCCTACACATTCTGAAATTAAGTAGGATACATAACATAGACTTATTAGTATATACATATCACAGAGAGTGTTTAATATGTATGGGTATCCTAAATCTCTCTTGACGAAAGATGAAGTATTGGCTATTACAGTTAAATGCATCATAGGTTTCTTTTTCAGAAGATAAAGGGGAAAAGCAATTGCAGCACTGGTTTTCCATGGACATGGCAAAGGTTAACCGTGACCTGTGGGTAGACATGGCCCAGGGCCAAAAAACTGGGTATGGGCATTTATTTTCTTTACCCGAAAATTTGCGGGTAATTTTACCATTATCTATATGGGCCGTGTAAGAGCAGGTCGGGCCTGGACATACGCGCGGATAAATTACAATTAGGCTTTTAACCTTTTAACTTCTAAGCTCTCTCGCGCATCTTTTTCTTTTTCACTCGGTCACAACTCACAAAGCAAACTACACGTCTCCGGCACTGTTTTGTAGTCTTGGTCGCGCCACCAGATAGCCCACCTGCCACAGCCCACCATCACTTCTAGGTATGTGATTGTCTGTTTGTGCGTGGCTGAGGTGTTTCTGTTTTTATCTGTTACGTGCACCCACACGCGCGTGCATAAGTGTGTTGTGTCTGTGTGCGTGCACGTGTCTGTTAGCCTGTCGTGTGTGCTCGTCTATTAGCCTGTTGTGTGTGCGCGTCTGTTATTCGGTGTGCTGGTGTGCGTTTCCTTGTTGGTGCGCTTCTACTGAGTGGGTGTGTGTGTGTGTTTGTTCTGTGTGTGTGAGTGCGTCAGTGTGCGGGTTGTGTGACTGTGTATATGCATCTGCGTGTGGTCTTGTGTGTGTTGTTTGTTCTGTGTCTGTTATACTGCTATATATATTGTGTATGAAACTGGTAATGGTAGGCTTAGGAAATAAATAACTTTCCATCTTTGTTACATAGAGTTCTACAAGAAGTTAATGTTACCTCAGCGGTGGACTAGTTGATTGATCTTTTGACAGTTATTCAGTGACTATTTTGATGCATTTATTCTTTTTTTAGTGTTTTGAAGCAAATTCCTTTTATTGAATATCACGTTATGAATGATTCTTTTCTAAGGATCTTAACTTTGTAGCAATACTTTCAGAACTTTCAAATGTCAATCTGTTTCTTCAATCTGTTGACGAGTTGTAAGCATCATGTTTCAAGCGAAGGTAACATGGCTACGAAAAAGGGGAACCTTTGGTTAACCGTGGGTATACTCAGCCAAGGTGAGTTGGGCATGGTCCAGGAAAATGCTACCTATAAAACCCTGGGTAAATTCTACCCATAACCACCAGACTCGTACGCGAAATCGGTTACGCGCGGGTACCCATTTGCCAGGTGTAGTTTTTTTTGGACAGGGCAAAAGTAAAAAGGAATCTACGGGAATGGGCGTGTATTACGTTTGCAATGTGCACACCCAAACTTAAGCACGACCCGTAGCATGCTACGTTAGCAAGATCAAACAAAAGTAAGCTTCCTCCACAAAAGAAAAAATTGCCTGAGATTCTAGCACCCCGTTCCACAGGCTATGTGCAAGTTTGGATGGCTTTGAAGGCCTTGGTGAGGATCTCAGCAATACGCACTAGGCTAGCGGGTCTGAGGGAGGCAATACCCTGTGGTGGGCCATGGTCACGGGTTGTTAGCTCGGACCAAGTCTATCTGGTTGGGTTGCTAGAGGTTGGAAAAGAAAGGCAGGCTCAGATCGAGGCATCATGTTGGTTTGTTGTAGCTTCCAACAATGGCCATAGGGGAAGGCTTTAAGTTTGGACCTTAGTAGAGGCTAAGGATAAAGGAGGGGGACCATGCAACACTCCTTCTCATATCGGTTGTGTGTGAGTTTAAATTGGCCTTAAAAGAACCTGGTAAGGGATCTCATAGTACATACTTGGCTCGCCCTCTGGTGGAGGCAAGGCAACCAAGATCAACAAAATCAGCGACAGCTTGTTAGGTTTGTAGCTTGGCCAAGAACCTTGAAAATGCATTTGTTTTGTTTATCCAGATAAAATATGTTAAAGGAACAAGATGTGTACAATTGTGGCCCCTTACCATTACGCAAGCCAAAAGGCTTTGAATGAAAGGTCATGCGGCCTGACACTACTCGGCAAAACCAAAAAGCCAGCAAAGGTTGTGTCCTCACACGACTACACAAAGGATGAAACAGTATATCTAGATTAATGACCAATCATAAACTGATATATTGTATTCATTTTACTATTCTTTGTAGGGAAGCACAAAAACCATGGTCAAGTGCTTGAAGTACCACAATAACCGTTAACAACCAAATTATGAGATACATCAACTTATCCTAGATAAGCTAGAAGATCCATAATATCAATGCTTTTATTTCCGTCCCCAATTTCTTTGCATTCCCTATCATTTCTCCCGCGGAAGAACTCTTCTTTGAAACATTTAGGCTATTCTAGGGTTTATCTCCGTGGTCTTCAAAAATTGAAGGTGGTTTCGAAAACATGAAAATATGCGAAATTTTATTTGGATCTAATTTTTTACATCATAAAAAATTGGTGATTTCATACAATTTCCCCATTACAAATTCCGTTTTGAATTTGAGATTCAAAATGGCCCTTAATAATCCCCACATCCATCAACGCCTATTGTCTTTTGTTATCTACTTCATTTTCGTCATCAACCCAGTAAAAAGGTATGTTACAGCTCTATTTGCTCCCTAATTCAATAATATTGATCTTTTTGCTGTACTATAAAACTCATAACTCGTAGGCCATTAGTACATGAGCATCTATGTTACATGGACTATTCAAATTGCGTGAAGTACCCGTGTCGGACACTCGACACTTGGACATGGGTATGGGATGTGTCCGACACATCACGCATGATATGCCACTAAGAACACTATATTATAGTGTTTCTTTTAGTTCGTTATTGCTTTGAGACGATCTCAGTTTAAATTGAAACAATTTGCGTAACCTAAAACACCATGTAGACTAAGGATAAGTATAATACAAGAATAGAGAGGAATATTTTGCCGTCTCCCCGTGTCTTGGGTTTTGAGAAATAGACGAATCCAACACATGGACACGTATCCGACTCGGACACTCGTACCGAGTCGGTGTATTACAGATGAGCATACCAAATAATACTGAATTCAGCAGTACATCCATCCAAACAGCCTCTCTACTGCTTTTCCTCTAAGTCACTGGTAAACCACCACTGCTCTCATTGAGCCAGCTCCGCTAACCTACCAAGGATTTCTACTAAAGTCATTGCACCAATGGTGGTGATGCAAGAAGGAGATAGGTCGGACCTCTTGATTCAGAGAGTTGTTGCCTTTTATTTGGTTTAATCTTAAAAACTTATTCAGCTATCTTTTTGTTCTGGGTTGATTGTGCTTAATTGCTTTTCTTTTTTGCTATGACCTGGTATGGCGGTTTGTCGCTTGTATACTCATGCTACATAAGGCGCAACTTGCAATTGCGGCTTTCATGTAGAAGTAAAAAATGTCTCG
Organism: Escallonia rubra; assembly: GCA_033065855.1. Taxonomy (NCBI): domain Eukaryota; kingdom Viridiplantae; phylum Streptophyta; class Magnoliopsida; order Escalloniales; family Escalloniaceae; genus Escallonia; species Escallonia rubra. The sequence goes on from JAVXUO010001269.1 coordinate 183,291, forward strand.
TGGTTAGCCTAAATAAGGTTACTTCAACTCAATGGTGATTTGGCTTGTTTATTTTACATGTTCATCAAACATATTGGTGTACAAGACTCTTACCTCATCTGCAGTATGAAACTCCGATAGGCTGACCCGTCGCTCCTCTAAGATAATTTTTTCATTCTCTACAAGTTCCATAACCTGCAAGATGTAGGTATGTGTTGTCAATCACAGACATAATCAATAAAGCGGTGAAACACATCATAGGACATAGAATTTTCAGCTATATACACCACAGCTAGCTTAAACTGTTCCTAAATCCCACTGGCCACTGTATCTAATCTACATGTTGATCCAAATGGCAACTCCGCAGATTTATTACTGCTTACAACACCTCCTCGTTCTCTTTTCTTGTGTTTCTTCATGTCGATATAGGGTGACTGTGAAGATGTTTGAGCAGGATTTATAGGTTAGGACAAAGGTTTTAAGATTATGGAAAAATGTGTGTGTGTGTGTGAGAGAGAGAGAGAGAGCAGCTTGTATATTATGGTGATGAATACTTAAGATGCAAATGGCTCTGCTCCAAATCGCTTCGGATTTAATAATAGTATTTCAAATAAAGTCAAGAGCAGAAAGGCTAATCGTAAAGATAGGTTGAAAGGCAACAGAAATTTGCCAGCGGGGAGATTTAAGTATTCATCAAAATCTCTAATACAGGCTCAGATATTGCAGTCAGAAATTCAACAAAATGGACAAACGTGATAGCCTAGAGGTAAACGCCTCTCCCTGTAGATGAAAGGTCCGAGTCTAAAAGGGGGTGGGATATCTGGGCATTCTGGGGTAAGGCTATTTCTATCATGGTGAGTAGTGACCAAAACAAAGAACTCAAACAAAGCGTAAACAAGGTGAAAAAGAAACTCAAAGAACCCTCTTCACTGCATAAAAGAACTACATCTAAGACGCAGGAATTTTGTGAAACTTACAGTTGCTCGGGTAATGCCAGGAAGACAGTAATCAGCATGAGGTGTCACAACACGGCCTTTCTTCACTAAAAACTGCATTATCAGAAGATGAACAGTGTCTAATCTGGAGGTTCATATCAAAGATGCTAACAGAATGTTCTTACTCTCAAACCTTTTGTTTTACCTGATAAACAAGATTGTCTTAAGAGTTAAGTCTAGCAACAGAAATCAATAACATGGTTGCCCATGTAAGTGGTATATACCACTACCGTGTCCAATTTAACAACTTTGTGCACCGAATACCGAGTTGGGTGCGATACTGCTCATGCTAAAAAGAAAAGAAAAATAGAATCGACATTTGCAATCCAATGTTTACCACCTGCACTGTACTTGACAGTGAAAATGTTTACCGCCTGCATTCGATCTTCAATATAAATTGCACTAAGAGAAAGTTTGTGGCCAAAGTGGCCGGCAAGTGGTAAAAAATGGTATGCGGAGTTGCGGACACCACCTTTCTAGTGAAAATCTAAGACTTCCATGTCGCCATATAAGTTAGGTGGGATTAAATCAAAACACAGACTTACAATGTTCGTAGCATTAGTTTCGGACACGTAGCCATCCTTGTCAAGCATGATGGCATCGTCAGCCTTGGCATTATTGCCTTCTATCTGCATAAACTCAGAAATTTCAATCAAAACTTCTCAAAAGAAGCACGTAGATGAAAATATGGATTACTATGATATGATTAAGGATTTCACCATGCTCTTTTAGATGCAGAATATCGTCTGGATATGAATATATATTCAGCTATCTACTTGCTTAAGCTTCTCAACTAATATGTACCAGAAAATGCATCTATCACCAAGGTTTAAATGCAAGACGGATGACTACAGTTTCCAGCCACAGGTAAAACAAAAATCCCGCCAAGGAGGTGGATAATGCTAAGTTGCTAAACCAAATGAGAATGTTTTGGAAAGAAGCCTACCTTCCAAAAGATAAACCCAATGGGTAAATTAAGCACCAGATTTAAGTGCCCAAGGGAACAAAAGTATAAGGTACGGAGTTTGCTTGAAGATTTGTTGCTTACTTTGGTAAGTAACGGAAGATGATCTTATAATTCACCAGAATAGTTTGTTGACATGCGAATAAGTGAACTTGTGAACAGTACCATACCTTTGCAAGTATGTTGTTTAGGAGGTTGTTATGGTGAATCTTCGAATCCAAATTCTGAAAAGGAGGGCAGAAATTTCTTGTCATTAATCTCAAGATGGCATTGTGTAAATCAAAAAGAACACCTTGGCTGTAAGAGTTAATATTTGCATCAGTACATTGTCAGCTGAAAAAAGTTTAGAGGAAAGTATTGCATCAACTGAAATGTCATTATACTTTATGCACTAACTGCTTCAGTCATACTTCATTAAATTCTGTATTCTCTATGGGGAACAAACTGAGGGGACAAGGAGCAAAACTGTTAGAGAGCATAACTACAAACAGGTTCTCACTCTTCAATGAAGAAGCTTCAGAAGATCATGGGCATATACCGAAAAGGGCCACCGCAAGGGGGCATATGAGGGGGCAGAAAATTTGACTTACTAGTAAATTCCAGCTCAAATCAATTTCATCAATTTTTCTTTCATAATAAATGATTAATAAAACGTTGGTTATAAAGTTGATTAATGTATCAAACAGACACAAATAACCATGTTTTGCCCTAAACGAATTATTTCATCTTAATGATTTTGATATCATCATAAAGAAATAGAATAGGTTACGTCTGCCATAGTGTGTGTGGGGGGTGTGGGGGAAGAGAGAGACCGAGACCTGAAAAACGAGATATTTATGTTCCCCTACTGTATACTAAAACAGAATCTAGTACACCATGATCTTACATTTGGTGAATTGCGACGTGTTGTTGCAGTCACCAGAATTATACCCCTTGTATTGTCATAGACTGCCGGCTTCCACTCAGCAAGCACTGTAGAGAAGGTAACAGACTAAATAAAGTACACAAATGAATGTAGTTTAACATTTCGGCTGTGCGTGTAATATTGCACTCAACAAGCACTAAGGGTCATGGATTCCAAAAGTCTAGACACTTTGCCACACTTGCGGTCACATTCCAGACAAAATGTTTCTGAAGATTGCCACCGAAATTCATCTACTTGAGTAAGCAAGCTAAGAGTAAAGTGGCTGCTTGTTTGTACTCAGATATTCTCTCACATGAACTGAGTGTCTCACTGATTTCATTGTCTACATTCGGTGTCTCACTGATTTCACAAGCTACTTGGCTGCATCCAATAACGCCCTCATTGGAACAAACTCCAGTAAGCTATGACATATTACGACAAAGGAAGCAACGAAAAGTATCTCGAGCAAAACTAGCAATTCAGAAAACAAAGGCCATGACAAAAGAATGTCTGATAATTGCAGCAGTTTGCAACTACAAAAGTATGTGTGGTCCGTTAAATCTACGACTCTACATGTATCATAGCCACCTAATCATGCATGTAACCACATATACCTTTCCTTTTGGCAGGAGAAGTGGGTGGGTGTGGGTGAAGTATTTACCATACAAGAAAACCAGCATAAGTTTGCTGAGCATTTTAAAATACTAGATAAATATGGTTGTGGCACCATGTGGCGTAAGTGCCGACAATGAGATACAACAGATAATTTCCCATGCCATGAGCACTGGAGACTAAGAACACATATTACCTATTAAAGTACATCCATATAGATTGAAAGCTGGGCTCATTCCAGAGGTAACCTGAAAGAGAAAGGAGATAAGGAATATTAGAACAAGAAGTAATGTGCTATGTAGGCTAACAACAAGATCATAGTGCTTATAGTTTGGTGACCAATTGGGTAGATCAAGAAAACAGCAGTAGCAGCAGTCACTAACTCCTATGCTCTCGTTCGTTATTAGGCTTATTCAAGAAGCCTAAGCATGCTTGTCATTGCAACCCATCCCAAAGCCCACCATATATAAGCTCATAGCTGTGTATATGCATTATGCACACATATGAAGACATAATACACAGAAATCACTTTCCCCTTCCACTGCTCTACAAGCTTCCATGATCCATACTAGAAGCATTTGCAGCAGACTGATAAGTCATGGACAAACACTTATCAATGTCCAGTTCAAAATCAACGTCCACCAACTCTTTTTCCCAAGCTAATTGGATCGCTATATGAATCATTACCTTCCGCTCTCGCCTACCAAAAAGTCATTTTTCTCCATTATACATCTAGAAATCAAGTCCCTGTTCTGTTGATCATTAAATGTGCCCCATATCTTTAGTCCACACCTATCCCCTTTTGTCCAATGAAGTTGGTGGGATTGACAAATTCCAAGTATAAGATTAGTACACACACAATAGAATGCGTCATGTATGTTAAGCACTGACAAGTTTGGGAGCAAACTGAGAGCCAAAAACTTATGATGATTTGACGTTCACGCGTCAGAATGGTCTACTGACAAGTTAAAGAACTCAGAGAAGACGCCACTAAAACTACAGAAAGGATGACTCTCGAACATTCAGAGGAACTGCAATTGAAATTGTTTTGTTAAAGGTCTCAAGTTTGACCAAAAAGCTAGTACATGTAGTGTGCAGAAACGAATTTAATGATCACACAACTTTTCGCATGCAAGCTCTGAGTACTCTCCATTAGCTGCACATTTTCTTGCCTAAGTTACCGTGCCGCATAGAGTGTCCAGCCGTCCACTTTGTGGTGTGACCAACTGAGCACTATCTTCTGATTTAGATATCAATAAAAAAATCATTAGGGGAATGCATAAATGCACACCCTCTTACGCATGTCCACACCTCATTTTAGATAAGAGCTAGTGTTTTTTCACTAATGCCCTTTTTAGCGACAAAGGGGGTATCAAACAGCATAATAGGGAATGGATTCAGACGTTCCCTTTATTTTTACCTAAAAAGAAAGAGAAGAAGAAACCTTCTTGCCACGGGTCAGACTTAGCCGGATGTGCGCACTATCAAACATTCCATTTATAATGAGAGTTTTGAAGATGGCTTCCTTAACCTGAAAGTTGAGCATATATTAACAAAGTAACATTGACAAGCAAAAAACTATTTATCTTAAAGGTAACAAAACAGCAATTCCACTTGAGCCAGGAAAATCATGCTGTAATATACCCCAACAAATTAAACAAGCACAGTTCCATGTAGAAAGAATAAATCATTATTGACAACGAGCACCCACCTCTTCACGAGTTGGTACATTGTTGAAAGCTAAAGCCTTGGCCGAATCAAACAACCTGGTATTTGAATTATACAGTTACACTAATGATAAAAAATTATTGTTCAAAAGTAGATAGTATTTCCCTCACTGCAAATGGCAACCAATGGGGGCAATCTAAAGAACGCATTGTATTGGGATAAAGAGGTTATATAAAACAGAATCTTCTTACCAATACAATCATTATCTTAAGGAACTATAATAAATAATAAATTGATAATAAAGAGATATACCTAATAACACTCATTGTACTCTACGGTAGTCAAGCGCTAATGAAAACTACGAAAATAGTCATTCATGAAAGTAGATAAGTACTTCTCCATCAAATGTCTAAGGCATTTGGGTCCAGAATAGTTCATTGCCTGAAAATGCCATTCTTAGTTGCTGCAATCACAGCAGACCTCTAAAGTGGTATAAGTAGTATAATATGGTTGCTTCACAATTACTCAGTTCACTTACAAGGATGTCGGTGAAAGGCCTTGAGTGCCTTTCCAGTTATTACTACCAAGCAACATCCAACTAAAAACAAAAGATCTCAACAACTGTAAGAGGTTTCAACATGAAAAATGATGACAATCCTATTGGATGCGATTGAAAGAAGATATCTCAAAAAACTGCAGGCGAGATAGAGGATGCGTGTGTGTCTCTGGTTGAGAGAGAGGGAAAGACGTGTTTTTTGCACTGTATGCTTTCTGATTTTGATCCTAAAGGTAATATGTCAATTATAGTCTTCAAAAAAAGCTATACAGAATTAGCATGCCTAAACAGCGGAAGATGTTTAAACAACTAGCAACTGTGCCCAAGGGGTTTTCTGGACCAAGAAATAACAGGAGTCACCTTTAACTTTAACCACTACCTATCTAGATGCTCCTCAAGCCTAAATATCTTCCCCTTGTATATGCGAAGGCCCTCCCAAACTGAATCACCGCCTTGGACAACTGAGTCGAATACTGAAACCTTGAAAAGGCCAAGGAGCAAGAATAAGAAACCACGAAATGTCACAGCAAATCAAACACAACAATCAAGAGGTCACATTAAACTTCTAGTTGTCTGAGAAACACATTTAGTCTGGTACTACCTTTGCACTGTTGCGGGGTAGAATCTCATCACCGACCCAAGCAAGCAGCTTCTCATTTGCAGGAACAGGAAGATTTGGACAAGGTACGGGGGACCTTCCGATATCTGACATTTTCCGAGCATGTCTCTTCAGCATGTTGAAGAAAGGTAAACTTTGATCCAGCAAGTCATACAGAGAAGATGGAAAAGGCTGAAAGGGAACAAAAAACAAATGTAGTCAAGCCATAAACCACACCAGTCAATATAAGTTTCTCCAAGTGTTCTGCTACAAATTTCGTACACGACCTCACAGGAGCAAGCAACCAACCAATGCTTCTGCAGCCTGCAGGTACTATGATTCATGGGAAAGTAATATAGCATGGGAAGAATGGAGAATGTCCTTGGTACTTTATAGTTCTGCTCATATTTACTAAAGAAGAATTAGTTTAAAGGTCATTTGTTACTTCAACCAAGTTTAAGTGTGAATGCTGTTCCAAAGTTGGTTGTAAGCTAGTAGGATAGACCGTAGGATCCGAAAGGCAAGAATTTAAGCACATGCTAGGAGGCTTGTATGTTATCACATAACACCACTAACCAAACTTCCACAAAAGAGAAATTCAAATCAAATTTAAAGCAAAGTCAAGATACTTGTATGCTTCTCATACTTCTTAAAAGAGATGTCAGCATTTTGAGCAGTATTATCTATTCCAAGTTATTGTGCAACAATTATAGTTCTGAAGCACAAGACATGAAGCTCTTCTCAAAGAACTTTTGGCAATTTAATATTCAACCCTATATGTCCAGAGTCAGGGTAAACACACAAAAGACAGATAACCATCCAAAGGTTAATCATGCATCGTAGAAATGGACGGGCTCATTTTGTTCATGAAGGCTTCCTGGAAATACTTTGATAAAAAAAACTTTAACCAGTTATTCCTGGTAAATAAAGCAAAAACTGCATACCGATGGATATTTCTTTGCTGGTGTGAAACCTGTCGAGTTATGCACGCTTTTATACCACCATGGAGCCCAAATGCCATCAACAGATTTTGGACCAGCTTCCCATCTGAAAATAATTACAAAATTCGGTACATGAAATTAAGACCAACTTTCAGGAGTAGATGCAACAAACGCAATAATGGGTTGTAACCCTGTTTGTTAGAGCGACAATAATAGCAAGTTTGTTACTAAAAATGAAAAACCATGCTGCTAAATTGCAACTCACATAATCTTCGCTTAAGCACTCAAAACATGGTCGGATAAATTCCTTTTACAGATGCAATAATGTCCTCAAGAAGTGCTACTTTGCAGTCATTGCTGCGCTTCCTAGTAAAAACAGTATCGCAGAACAAGAGGCGACCGACCTCGCTAGAGAAAGAACTAGATCTTTTGTGTGTGGCGTACCAAATATTAGAGACCAATCAAAAAGAAAACTTCGCTGAGTGGGATAAAACGATGCATGCCTTATAAATGTTTGCCACTCAAGAAATACAATCACAAGATATACGATCCATAAACAAAGCAGATCCAGATCGAGAATATTGTAAGAAGTAAATCCATGGCTAGGAGAACATGGCCAAAGTAATGCAAATGTAGGAAGTTCAAAGGTGTCACCTACGGTGTACAAGATGGCAGTAAAATCTGGCGGAGACAGTTTCTTTTATTGTAAACCAAATGATTACAGAAAAAACTGCCAGGTTATTGATATACTGAATATTAAAGGTTCAAGAGAAAGTGAAAAGGATCTAAGTAGCTCGAAATAGCCTATGTAAAGCCAAGTTGATTACAAAGCAATAAAACTTTGTTGACTGACATTATTTGATGGTACTGTGCTCTGCAAAAAAAATTATACCATTTACATTGCCATGATATATAAACAGCTTTTATGGTACAGTGATATAGAATGAGCTAAATGATAGTATCACATTCTATCCTAATACTATTCGCATACTTGAGCATTGCAGCTTGAAAGGGAATCCCCAGATCCTCACAAAGGCCACGTAAAGAAGCCTGCATATGGACAGGAAGAAGAAAAATATATTAGAAGCCAGATCTACGATACGGGAAAAAGCTAAACGACTTGGTAAAATTGGAGAAGAGACAGCATGAGTACCATAAAGGAAAATGAGAAAAGATTGAGCAAAGATAGCCCCCAGCATAGGAGAAAGTGGATCAACAGAAAATATAAAAAAACAACAATATTAGAGGGATCATCAACTAAGAAATAGACCCGATTTAGTCTTGAAAATGTGTTGCAGGAACTCTTAGATTTAGTCTAAATGTTGACCGTACTGAACAGGATCATCTGCAAAGAATCATACAATGAGAGATCTGAAGGTAAAACTTAGTAGATCAGTCTGTTTGTTAGTTAAATGGCACCATACACGTTTAAAATGTGAACAGCGAACACATACTAATTGGGCGGAAGATATCATCTATACTCATCTGCCAAAATTACTTTACTGATGTATCACTACAAAACTCTATAAGGTGAAAAAGTGCTACACTGGTTCAACAAATTACACAAAATATTTCATATGTACAAGTACTTATCAAACAGATACATGTCTTACATACACGTTTGTGCATTAAAAAATGAAAAGGCTTGCTTACATATCAGCTAACATGGAAGTAGTCAGCCTAAACTTTTTGAGAAGTGTTTTATGGTATGGATAAAAAGGATAAGAGAAGAATACTCTGGCTAGAATCTGGATAAAGATTAAGTAACCGCAACTTTTCCCCCCAGCGGGATTGGGGGTAAGACTACGAAGTCCCCTCTCGCTGCCTGAAAGAGGCTGCATCTAGACCACATATCGAGAAAAGGTTATGGTAATGCTTCTTTTACTTTCTACACCAGTAGACTAGTGTGGAGAAATAAGAATCGAGTTTCTATGCTCGGAAACAGCAAAAGATTAGATTAGGTTTTATCTGGTGGGGGGGGGGAGGTGAGGATGAGAAGTTGTAATGTATTAAAGTGCACCGTGCAACACAAACATACCCATTCATGTCAGAACCAAAGTACATACCAATTCATTGTCGTAATACATACCAGTTGATGTTAGCAATGTTATAAGAAGTAACATGATTATCAAGCAAAATAACGTGTTTTCACAAAGATCTTTCAAACCTCAGGATCTTCTTGAAGCTCTGATGCATCAATAACAGGTGGTGGCTTTCCTGATTCACAGAGCTCACTGTATATGGAGGCCAAGCCTGCCAATCCTAGCTCATTAAAAGATGGAGGCACAACCTTGCCAAATGACGGCTGGAAACACCATCAGATAATGTCAATCAGCTAAAAGAAAGAAAAGTATGTAATAATTTACCCATATCCATCAATAGCATTAATGAATGCAGAAATAGACACCAGGATACTTAATTGGTACATGTCTTTTTTAAAACATAAGGTGGTCTTGCAATTGCACAAAAAGGCACCATCGACAGACTTAATGAGTATATTTAAAGCCACACCCAAGAGAATAACAAAACGTGAAGGTTTGGAAGATACCAAAATATCAATGGGATTTCGTATCAATATGAAGTGTTTTCCTTTCTTCATCAAGTCATTAGTCAAGCCAGTTACCCGCTGTTTCGCAATATGCTACAGACAAAAAGTGAATATGTCAGAAGTGTTATCTTAATACTACACTGGTGCTTAAAACCTTATACATGTCAAACTTACTGTATACCCTTCCATATTTAAGGGATGAGAAGAAATGCTTAGCAATATTTTCAAAATAATAGAGAAACCACCTGTAAGTTTTAAAGACAATTTATATATTTGAGCAGTGGCCAACAGGAAAAAGTAAAGGCCAGCGCAATCCACTTTACTGGACCCCATGTAAGTTTCTGATAGCAGCCCCATTTAGGATTATAGCAAACTGACGCAGCGACACCATTTCACCCCAGATGTGCAGTTAAAAACAGGATAGTGTTTTATCATTAAAGATGAACCAGAGATTTGTAAAATCAGCTCTTAGTCATTTCGTATTAAACCTTAATCTATGCAGGAGTGACAAACTGTTTCACGAAATTGTTTCTTTGTCTCTATTTTGGATAAGAAAATTTCTATATAGGCAACTTCTAAAATTGTGTTCGCGAGCCATGCAAATCAGGAGTGGGCAGAGGATATCTTAGTAATTATCGTGTAGGATTGATGAGGTTGCAGTTATGCATACCAACCACAATGGGCTTGATCCAAATCCGTTTTGCTAAGGCCAATGTTGAATAGGAACTTATAAGATTATCCAGTTGATGAGTACAACAGATTTGTACTAAAACGGACCATATATGTGAGAGATCCATATATGGTAAAAAAAACCATAGTTGCTTGGTACTAGGGGTGTCCCTGGGCTATGTATAAGTATAACAAAAAGGAGAAGTGGCATCTTGTCCCACGTTGGAAGTAGGAGAGTTTGATGTCCCTTCGACCCGTCATTGATGTCCTTCCCAAGACCTTAGCCTCCCTGGATACTTACACGAAGCTTCCATCACTGACTCTACAGTCTCCTCCATACAGATTCTGCCTCCTTGAATAGATGAAAACCCATTTACCTAAGAAAGTCTTCTTAAAGTAATGAAAATACTTGATCCCAAGACCGCACTTAACAGCCATTCAATGCGAAGAATTATGGATGAGTCACCACTCTTCTTCCACCACAAGAAAACACTTTGTTTAGCTTGTTGTGTATCTTCTTCATCAAAGTGAAGGCAGGGGAGAGCGACATAAAGTACAAAGGGCGGCAAGATTAGAGAGTTTATGTATATAAGGATTAGTCTTCAAAGCCTAACAGGAAGGTCCATTTCCAACCCACAAATCACCTATTAGCCCCCGTGTTTATATCAATGCTTCTTAGACTAAACATGTATTGAGCATCAAAATTAGACTTTGATCAGTTTGATGGTATATCAGTTCTAAGCATGGTTGTAGCAGAATTTTTTTTTTTTTTTTTTTTTTCCTTTTTGCTCGTCTTCCTTTTCGATTCTTTTAACTGCTACCTTCCGATTGTTTTAATATTTTATTTGTACCGATCTTGTACTACAAGGTTTTCCTGCATACACCAGGTGTTCATGAGAAACATGAAAAAAGTAAATCAATGTAATATGTTATAGTCTTATATAAGAAAGTCAAGTTAAAACATTTGTGCAAAGTTCTAACATTGGTTCAAAATAATATAGAGCTTTGCCGCTTGACAAACTTAATCCAAACCACAATTTCTCAAGGGAGGAATTAGAACAATATATGGTTTGGGCATCCAGCTAATAATTCAGTAACCTGATTAGTAATAGGGAAGAAAATCACCTTACAGTATCGATATTTCTTTCCTCCTGAGCCAAAAATGACCTCTCTCACAACCTTATTTCCATCAGATTCCTATTAATTCCAAAGCAGTTAATTTTAATGAACATGCATAGGATATGATGGTAGAAAGCTTATCAAAAGAAAAATAATATGGTACGAATGAATGGCAATGTCCAAGGCAAAGAATTCTATGCATAAGCATTAGTAAGAACCAAAAGTATCCATAGGATATGCTACTAAAGAGAAGCGAACTGAAACAAAATCTCCACAGGTTCTCTATACTCACTTCGGGCCTAGTGAAATAGCTAGTTGGGAGGGAGGGGGAGAGAGAGGGAGAGGGAGGGACGGAGGGAGGGAGAGGGAGCGAGAGAGAGAGAGATTTGTTAGTGTCTCTTTCTCCCAACAATAGCTGGACCTTTCAGTTTCCCACGGAAGTAAGATTACTCAATACGCTGGACAGGCTATTTGTTTGCAAAACATTGTATCTCTTGAGTGTGTTCACCTTTTTGTAAACTGTCTAAGCTATTGGCACCTTTCCCGAAAAAAATTCTACTTAACAAAAAAAATAACTTGGTAATGGCCTATGGCAGTTTAGGACACTTGTTCAGTATCGCATGATGAAGTTCTTTCAGAAACAGAATTAAAGGGCAAAGGTTTCCCGTTAAAGCTCAAAAGTAAGCTAACCCGGTACTAAGCTCTTCCTCATAATAAAAACCGCGAAAAAAGCAAATATCAGTAAAGCCAGAATGAGGAACTTGCAACTGGGTAGGCCATTACATAGATGCTTCATATACATACCATCGTTGATAGAAGTTCTTCTCGGTAGGGCCTTTCAACTCCTGTTACACGTAGGAAATTTGCATATAACGGTTCATCGAGCACTTCTATATCATCCCTCTGACAAAAACCCAAACAGAGAAGGAAAGAGTACTACTTTATGAGCAAATGAAACATAGAAAAGCAAAATGCATTCGTCATCAAACATATGCACTAAGGGTAACTAGAATAGGTTTTTTTGCACTTTTGACTCCATAGACTTTTCACAGCACGAAATTTTGTCCACTAAGTCACCTAAGCAAGTGAATGTGACAGCACAATGCCTTAATAGGAAACCAAATATCATTAACCATGTAATCCATAAGAAATAAGCGACCGCCATTCTGGTTCCAGTTTAGCGAGCTTTGCATACTGGAACTAGCTGCCTTTATGGTTAGTACCTAACCCATTGTTAGGTAGCGATCTTGGTTTCAAAAATGGACATCAACATCCTGCCTCAAAGCGGCATAAACACTAATCATAATGCTGGGGTTTCACATATTTCTCAGGATATAAATTATAAACCAAACAACCTTTCTTGTCACAGAAATAATTTCCAACATGTAGACGATGAATACTCAAGTTAAATAAGAGGATACACATGTACAATGTACAGGGATATATTCCTTTCTTCCTTTTTCTTTCTCTCTTCTATACTAGGACGGTGATATATATATATTGACTTTTTGAAGCATTTTGAATTTACTTACCTTTCTAATAATGATTTGGATTCCTTTTTTTCTCTCTCCCTCTCTCTTATTCGATTTGATTTGAATTCCTTTTTACAATTGAAATTCAACCAATTTAGATATATATACCTTTGCAATTCCATTAATTCCTTGTTTTTCAAAAGTAATTCTCTATATAATTCTTTTAACTTAAATATTTTTATTTTTTAGAGAAGCACAATATTTTCCACCAGTTCTTCTCTCTAACTACCATAATCTCCTTTCTTTTATTTCATTACAATTTTACATATATAGTTTACTCTCCCATTTTGTTTTCAATCATTTACTATATATATGTACTCTTTTCTTGGTTGCCTTGAGTAATAATTAAACCTCAACACACGTGTTATTATTATTTGTATTATCACTATAATTGCTATTAGTTAGGAAAGACTATTTCGATAATTTCATATACTATTTTTCATCTTCAATTGTTACTAAAAGCTAACAATTATTACTCAAGTTCATTTTTAACGACAACATTCGTAGGAAAACTCATATAAAAAATGTGGAAATAAGTTTTTGATTATTATTTTGTTACTACCAGTTTTATTGTTGCTATTAGGCATACAAGTACGAGATCTCTCAATAAGCACTTTGATAATTGTTGCTCCTATGTGCAACGAACGAGATCAAAACTAATAAATATAGAGCGGATGAGCCTTGACAGAGACGGTAAGACTGTAAGAGACATTGACAGTTACACATAAACAATCTCTCTACAATAGCAGGTCCGAGTTGCATATATCTAACCTTTTGTTTTTGTCCTTAAACAGAGACCTATTTTTTCCCTAGAGCTTAATTCTTAACCCAAAGCAACGATAGCTTGACAAAACTTAATGAAAATCGGAACTATTAACCTGTTTGCGAGTTCTTTTTAGGAGAAAAAAGAGAGGAAAAGAAAGGAAAGTGGCTACTTTCCTCCGTTTTCTCTAGTTTGTGAGTTTTTTTAAGAAGAGAAAAGGGAGGAAAGTTTGGCCCTCTTTTGTCTCTAAATCTTTCCTCCCAAATTGGAAAGAACTGGAAAGAAAGGAAACTCTCATAAGTAATATTTTAATAATGCTAATATTACCCTTGAGATTATGATGACTGAATTTTTAATGACTTTTAGGTCCCAAGGTTTCTTACAAAAACCTAGCATACCATTTATTACAAACAAACAGAAGTGGTGGCTAGTTTCATCTCCTGCAATCTCAGGGAAGAATCCGAAAAGCCGAGGGCTTTATTCGGCTGTCCACCCGAGAGGCGCAAGCTCATGTTAGAGAAAATGATGAGAGGTTCAAATTGTCGCTCATAGGATATTTGGGTAGAGTTGACTCATAACTGATTGTTATACTTTTGGTTTGCCATTAATTAGATTTGGATAGTCGGATGTTTGTAGTCAATTCATGGCCAGTTTGTGTGTTTTTTTATTGTGGCATTAACCGGTGATGTAAGACTCATCATATTATGATGGTATAAACTCCTGGTGCTGTCCTTGATGACAAATGTTTTTTCCTCTCTCAATTATGTTCTTGGTTAGGATAATACTTTAAAGTCCTTGTTTGAATTAGCACACTGTTGTATAAGGGTATATATGAAATGTTGTATCTTTTCTTTTCTTTTCTTATGAACTCACGAACAAGGGAAATGAAAGATGATTTCCTTGCTTTTTTAAACTCACAAACAAACAAGAGGAAGGAAAATTTCTTCTTTTCTCTTTTCTTCCTTTCTTTCTTTTATCTCCTCTCAAAACTTGCAAACATGCTACAAGTGTTTGAAGGCAACACATATTTGATCCATTGTCAAAAAGTCAAAGGCGTTTCAAAATCCATGGCAATTAAAAGCCTACCGATAGGAAAGAAGAAGAAGCATGTTCCTATTCTTAAAGCTTTCGGCCGCGTCTATTTCCACATCCTACATGCTTTGGCACTTGTTAAAATGCGCATCCACGACAAAACATAAACTTTATAGCGATAAATGAGGGCGAGATGTGCAAAACTGACATTCACATGCTCTAATGGATATGGATATTGAGACAGGGTTATGGATATTAAGATTTAAGACAGGGACCCGGATGATTAGGAAGTGTCGGGTACCTGAGCAAACGAGTACATGAGGCTAGTACTGAGGGATCGAGGGGCGGACCATGAATGAATCACCTCAATCTCTTGCCCCATTTTCCCTCCTCAGATTCTTCTTCGCACGTCCCAAGATGAGATGATGAAGCTCTGAGAATCTTTGGACTCGCTGAGTTTGCACTGGAACTGTTCGACTGTTTGTGTCAACTTCGCAATGATGGGTTACGAAACGGCTCCTGTGTCCGAATGCCCGATTTAGCCTCTGTCTGTCTGATTTTACCACGGTCAAAATTTCGACTCGGATGTCGTGCCACGGTGTCATCTGGTTCCACGTGGCTCGCGTTGCTTTCCACTTTCCAGCTTGTTTTCACTTGGCACGATTGTGTTGTCTCTAGGTGAAAGGTCAAAACGCTTGGTTGGTAAACAACGTGCTTTGCTTAACTCAGTTAATAGTCCGTCAACGGAAAAAAATATATATAGATTTTTAAAAACGTTTTATTTCTGAAAAAGAGTAATGAACGAATCTATAAAAGTAAATTTCATTCTTTTATTTAGATGCTCAATGCAAGTGAAGAATCTATCTACGGCAGGGAGTACGGGGACACATGTCTGGAGATGGGCTCGAAGCCGTCAGAGTGTTAGTGTTTTGTGATTAGTTATTTTTTTTTAGTTTTTATCTTGTTTTTAGCTTATAGTTATCCTGTTTTTTAATTAACATAATCTTGTATTTAACTTGTTAAGTTTCGTTTTTTAACTTGTTAGTGATTATCCATAAAAAGACGAGAAAAAAAATCATATGTATTGTAGTTCAGTTTGTTTTTATTTTGCCACTTTTGTTTTAGGTTTTTTTTATTGTTATTCCTATCGGATGAGGCTGTCATCCGTAAACCTTTTAGTTGCCTATTTAGACATATTTTATAACCCTATCAGTTATCTTGTATATATATCTACTCTTCACTCAAAAATCTAAGACATGACATGCCGCAACACATTTTTATCCTTAAAAGCATGAGTGAAAAACTTTATACGGAGCTAAAAATAGTATTTTTCTGGTTACTTATGTTGTGTGTAAAATAAGTTACTATTGTCGTCGTTCACATTGATCACAGATCGTAGAAATATTAGAGTAATAAAGTAATAGCGCTGAATTTGGATCCTCTAGAACTCATAGATGAGTTCAGCCAAATCAGATATGTGAAACTCATTCTTCTAATCACTAAAAATTGGTTATTTTGAGTCGCTTAAATGTTTTTCTGTACTCGACCCAAAATAAATTACACATACCAAGCTACATAAAGTTAGACTTGGGGTGTTCTCGTATTTGTTCATTCGCCAAAAAATACATCAGTTATTAAGGTGTTCGCCCAGATTTCTTCATTCAGTTTCATATTTCTCCAGATAATATCATCTTCATGATTAAAGTAAGACATTGTCAAATGTTGTATTAGAACTGCAAACTGTAATAGATACAATGAAGGCGGAAGGCGGCCTCAACACTTCTACAGAGGGCAGAAGTTACTGGACTGTATACGAAACGGACACCAGACGTACATCAGATCGATGG
This sequence comes from Escallonia rubra, assembly GCA_033065855.1. Lineage (NCBI taxonomy): Eukaryota > Viridiplantae > Streptophyta > Magnoliopsida > Escalloniales > Escalloniaceae > Escallonia > Escallonia rubra. The sequence goes on from JAVXUO010001269.1 coordinate 200,018, forward strand.
TAAGATTGCATGTACGGAAGCAGATCAAACCGCTTAACGTTTTCAGTAATATCCGTGACCTTGAGATTTGCCTGCTCTGCCAGGCTAAGGAAATAACCAAACGTCTCGACATTTCGAATGACTGAAGCAATATATGCCACTGGCACTCCCTTGGACACGTGAGGCGAATATGTCGGGTTTGGAGTAGTGGTCAATCTACCTTTGCCTTCGCAACCATTTAACTGTTTGTCATCACCACCGTGAACTTCACCGTGAAGTTGAGGACGCTGGCAACCGCCATTCTGCTCATGTGGGTACGTTTTTTCCCCGTTGAGGAGAAGACAGAGGACTCTTATAAGATGTGGGAGGCATAATGGATTGTAGATTACATCCGCACCCAAACTGTAGAAAGAGAAGCAAGTTACAAGAGTGAAAGAAAAGGAAAAAGCTAACAATGGGGTCGAGTTTACTACAGTTAGCATGTTTGCTATTCTTCACACAAAACGTTCTTATAATATTTTGTTCTTTTAACCAAATATCGTGCTTGAGCAATATCTCAACTCTAAAGTTCGGCATCCAAAAACGTAGGATTTACAGATACATCAGTTTAAAACCAAATTTGCTTGACCCTTTCCAACAAGTCAATATATGACAAAATGGCATGTTTATGAAGGTGTCACAATGCAATGATTTCCAGTAGCCAACATAACAGCAACCTAACAAAAATTTACAATTTGTCGGCAGTCGAGTAAAACAAGAAGATAAAAAGGCAATGTAACAAAAATTCCCCAAAAAGATTAAGACCATCATTCAACAAGTGCACAATTTCACCAAACGAATGGAAGTGCTTACACTATGTCTGGCATGATGTCTTGGAGCTCACTTTCCACTGCAGATTCCCATGGCAGATGCATGCATTGCACCTGAGATAAAGATTCACGTCAACTCTGAGTGCTACCTCTTTTCATTGGACTGGGATTTTTACTGTGCTAATTCCCATGACAGTTGGCCTCCGAAGCTTTACATAAGATAGTTTTATCTCTCAGGGTAAACGCGAAAAAAGAAAAAAGCTAACAGTGTTAATTTTACATACATCTACTATCAAGTATAGATACCTCCAAATTCAACACAAAGATCTTACTAGTTTCATCACATATATGCTTGTACATATCGAGCTATGCATGTATCACATGCAGCAGCAATGGTAAATTTGCAGTGATAAGAACACTTAAGAACGAACATTCTTTTCAAACTTAGTTCGCAAAAAACACGAACTATTTAACTTATGCTTTAAGAAGAACAGTTCGAACACTTCACAAAAAAAGCATGGAGTAGACCCCTAAAAAGTAAAAAATTTAATTTTGACAACTTATTCCAGCAAAAAGAAAAAAAAAATAGTACAATCCTCTAGTTTAGTACCAAAAGAAACATGAGAAATTTAATAAGCGCGGGAAGAAGGAAAAAAGGTAGGCTCCATGGGGACCCGAAAAATAGAAAATATCACATACCTATACGATAACATCTGCTACAACGAAAGAATTTCTTAATGGTGTGCCCTTAAGTTTTTCTTAAACTTATCTAGAGAGCCACCCTAAGATTAATCACTTCACTGGAATTACTCAGTTTGGTAAGAGAAAAAAGAGTGAATGAATCAATGCACGAAGTAAACTGGCTAACATCGTCGTGATTCCCACAGCCTTTAAAACCTCCCACTGAGATGAATTGTTCTAGTGACGGAACGAGAATGGCGCACAGCACATGCCAGATGCTTATCACAGCCTTTGTCCCAAACTAGCTTTGAAGCCTATTCTTCCATTCACCCATATCCAAGAACAGTGCTCAGAGAAATTGCAAGCAATCAAGCGCTTTCCCACTACTTCTCCCCATGTTATTTTCGGTCCTAGGCTACCTCGTATAAACCCATCAACTTGATACAAATCACTTTTTTCTTACTGGGGTATCATAAGGCCTACATCAAGTATGACGAAATCATCTTAAGCGATGTTCCCTCATCTTCTCTAAAAGTGGCGCACCCCTACGTTCTTGCAAGTTATACCTCACTTCCTATGCTATCCTTCAATAGTGAGGCCACTCATCCACCTAAACATTTGCACTTCAGTTAAACTCACCTTGCTTAGTGTTGTTTCTTAGTTGGCCAACGGTATGAACCATAGGGGAAGCAACATTTATCGAATATAACCTATAAACATGAAGCGCACCAGAAGACAAGGCTGGAAGACAGTCCCAGTAGAAAGTTGATACAGGAGAAAGCTTATAAATCTTAATGCTTTAAAATTCACCAACTAACTGCTACCAGTTGACTGAAAGTTCCAACGAGTTATTTCCTTCCATTTTCACTTTTTTCTGTGAAGAAATAAGTCTACATGCGAAGGAAATTAGCTGTTTAACTTTTATATCTTTTTCCCTACGGTGCTAACTATAAAACTATCTCGTGGTGTAATGTGAGAGAATTTTTGGTTCATAATAATGACTTCGGTGTATGGAAGTTTTCTTGTTCTCCAAGGAATGTTGCATTTCCAAAAAGCTTCTGCAGCAAAAGCTTTTAGTGATATATATAATGATAAGGGAATATAAGGCTAGAAATAATATGTAGACTGGCCTTTGAGGCAACTTCCATATCTAGGAAACTGAGGGTCTGTTTGAAATCACTTACAGTTTTGGTTTTCAGTTTCCAAAAAAACAAAAACCAAAACCAGTTTAATTTTTTTTTTTTTTACAAAAACACATGGGTGTCTGATTACCCAGTTTTTATTTTGAGTTTTTCTTTTGGGTGTTTGATTACCCAATTTTTATTTTGAGTTTTTTCTTTGGTGGTGGTGGTGGTATTTTGAGTTTTTTCTTTAGCGGTGGCAGCAAAAACAAAAACTGAAAACCCAAAACTCCAAAACATGAGTTTTCAAAAATAGTCCTGTTTTCAAAACTAGTTTTCAAAACTGAAGGAAAAAAAACGAAAATTGTGTGTCAAAACACTTTTTTTTCCTCCAATTTATAAAATTGGAGAAAAAACTGGAAACTTAAATGTTACTAAACGCTACCTGAGTCTAAGAGTTAGATCCAGAGTATAGAACCACTAATACCATTGGGTCGTGTAACTAACCAAATGTGGATCTTCGATCGTTCTTTCTGAGAATGCACTTCTGGTGCTCAGGTGGTTAAGCTCCAAGTTGAGCTTTAGATTTGCCAAACTTGACAAGTCACCGTCAGTTAGTATCACCTGCACCAACAAAAAAAAATTGAAAATATTAGCAAATTCCAACCTTTGGTAATTTTACAAGAAACTGATTCCTCAAAATTCAATGAATGGTTGCCAATGTGAAAAAAGTAACAAGTCTCTGATCAAATCTTCACACGCTCTCACAAACTATGCTTCTGGATTGATAATAATATCCACACAAACTATGCTTCAAGTGAAAGAAAAGGTTCAAGCAGGTTATCTAGAGCTAACACTATTATGTTTAACTTGGTTTAACTTGAAGTGTCATCTGATCATGGAACATCTATCAAAAACTGAAACAGGCCGGATACAACAGACACGGAAGGGCCCACCTTACAGGAATTTTGAATTGATGATCTCTTACGATCTTTTTTCATTCTCATAGGTAGGTGGTTACAATGCAAATATACGCCAAGAGGGCGCCACCCATATACAAGGCTCTTGTCACAAAGTAAATAAGAGCAGAAAGTAGCAAAAAGGATCCTCCTTCAAGAAAATATAAGAAAAGCTTAGAAAATAAAAAGAGAGAAAATCCAAGATGAGCTCAAATTTATATCTATTACTACTGATACAGGCACCATGACTTATGAAAACTATGGTTTTTGTGCTTGGCTTTGAAGTTTGTAGCGAAGGTAGTGCAGGCTATCGACTTTACACTTCAAAATACAGCCTAGAGTCAGATGGCCCGGCCTTGTTATCCTCTTCCCATTAGATGTGACCATCGATCAGGGTTGTTAAAGCTTTGTTTGTAATGACCTCTTGCAACCATCCTGAGTTGCTACTTCAGTAAAATCCCAAAATAATTACCATCTTGATTATACAATTTATTGCAAGTTTCCAAGGCACACCATATTAATTTGTCAAACTGCTCAAAAGGAATCTTAGTTTAAGAAAGCTACAAACATAACACATATATTTCTTCAGACCCCATCAACAAAATAGTTCATATTTCGGAAAACGTCCGAACTGTATTTGAAAGGGCTATAAATATCTGATAGGTCGAAGTGGCTCATGAATTTACAATCAAAAGGTTAGATTATTGTACTTGCACATGACTATTTAAAGAAGCAAAAAGATTAAGAAAACCAACAAAAAGTAATCTAATTCCCAAAAGAAATGTTACATCGCAATGATTAGCAGATAACCAACACAGATAACTTTGGTGGAGAGGGAGAGAGGGAGGGAAACTTGCCTTGGAGGCTTTAACATGGGCTAGACAAATGCCAACCAAGCCAACACCTGTACCAACCTACTCTTTATTGGGTAAACCACACAAACGAGAAAATGATCACTCCATGCTTTCTAAATAAGTACTAAAGTAACTAAACAAGTATAAGAAGTCGAGACAAACATAGAACATGATGTGGATTAAAATGAGAGAAGGCACAGGTAGTAACATTTCTGTATCAAGAACTATTTTAGTGATTATCCTTTATGTAAAGCGGAACACATTGGTTATTAGAAGAGAAACCAATGCATATGAAGTTGTTAGGTTATTTATGCATGTTTCAGTTTGGACATGCACTTCAAGTTTTGTAAAGAAGAATCTTGTTTTAGGAAGACCATCTCACCTCAAAACAGGATTTACTCGAGAACATCTCCGGGCAAGAAAGAATAAGCTCTGACAAGAAAAGACTTGAGGGCCAAAGAGAACAACTGTGTGGATGCCACCAAGAGTATCATTCAATCAGTTCATATGCCCAAGTCAATGAAACGTTTACTATGCTACCATCATAAACTCTCACATGAATAACAATTACAACAAAACATAGGAGAGCATACACAGCACAACTCAAAGACCCTAGAAAGGAGTACGAATTCAAATTTAAGAGTTAAATTCCCACCCATAAGAAGTACTTGTCGAATAAAAGTTCAAGCTAGAATTAGTTCAATGCACTTAAATCCAATGCTCCTAAACTTTGAAGGTAAGACCAGGGTTGTCTAATACCAGAAATTTACCCATAACAATTCGAGCCCAAATTTGACCAAGCTTCCGAAAAAGCACGGGAAATTAGCACCAATAGTCATGATTGGCAACAGAAATTAGAGATCGAGGTCATATATTCAAGTGCCCTTGCTGCAATGCATGAACAATCTATTTACATGAACCGTTGATGCATTTTGGCACCAGTAGCTAAATCAAAGCCTAAAAGGCATTCTAATGATATAGCTGAGTCAAGATGTATTAAGCTTGATTTAGGCAGCCAAAGTCAGCATCCTGGCACAGCTTAACTCAGCTGGTGCAGCAGCAAGTGCTGCAGCTGCACAGCGGTTTGCTACAAATGGCAAGCCAGGACAAAGGCAATCCAAAAGATGTAGTACATTACTCCTTGAAGCACATATTCCTCTAGCCCTTATAGAGGACACAATTTGATGGCATTCTCAGCCCCACTACCTTAAATTTAATAAATACATCAACTCAACTGCCTGACTAAGACCTACTAAAAACTACCGTATTGATGGCAAACTAACAGCAGTTTGGGTACCCTAGAACATCTGGAAAACAACTTCAATTAAACAGCCACTAAAAACCCCAAGTGTTCCTAAATTCCAGCACAGATAATTGACGAAAACAACCTTGGAGTGAAACCTGCTCTGGGCGGAATCAATTTTCTTCCATAGTTAGCCAGTTTTGAGCCATATTCAGGTATTTCAGTAACTTTAACCTTGACCCCACTTTTCATATTCTATCGAACGAACAAAGCTTGGACTGATTATGCACAATCATTATGAAATTAACAAGCAAGGGCCATTTCAAGGTGCATGGGTAGAATGCTCTGACTGCAAACTTTTAAAGCACAGTTAAAAGTTCGAGTCGGGTTAATGCGTTCTCTGTGGCAGGAGGCCGACGTGGAGTGCGCCCACCATGGCAATAGAGGGCCTAGATAGTGATCTAACCCTTGTGATAAAGTCATGGAGGGCACCCATATAAGCAGAAGCAACATTGGGTTATGGATTTTGTACCGCTTCTGTAAACGAAGCATGATAAATTCTATGAGAAAAACACCCTATACGGGAGACTATCGTCTGTACGAGAAGTTGGTGGTCTGTGCAACTAAATTTTCCTTTGAGACGTTGCGGTCTATGAGAAGTTGGTGGTCTATAAACCTGAAACGAATAACACATTGCAAGCCAAGCAAGACGAAAGACTTGACCCTTTTATTTAGCCACACTAAAATTTCCAAACCTGACCAGATTGAGCAATTAATCACATGTAACAAGCGCACGACGGACGACAACTTGTACTACAAAAAAGAAAACCTACAAAATAACCCGAGACCTTGACATTAGAAATAACTGTCAGTAAATTGTACCCAAGTTTAGTAACGATACTCAACGTCAGGAAATCCTTGTGAACTTTGGCCCTGATGTTCACTTAATGTCTCCACTATATCATTTGTTTGACATCAAATGTCCTGGGTTAAAAATGGTACTCAACATTTTGTGTACCAATACTACGTGACAATTTTCCATACCCAGTATCTCCTTCAAGCATGTTGAGCGAACATTGCAGTGGAATTACCAGTTTCCTTGACTTTGGACAAACCGTGGCTTCAGGACAGCCTTCATGAAAAACAAAGCATCTACAGAGAGTGAGACGAGGCAGGCGAAAACTGACGAAAAGGACGTATATATATCAATCAAAATTTGTTACCATCAGGAAAAAGAAACGAAACCCACTTCAAAGACTTTGCATTTCCCTTTGTTGTGTCATTTTCCTAATTGAGAAAACCATTTTAAAAAGATTGATTTAACCAAAAAGACGAATCCCTAGTACCACTCAAATTACCTTTAGTGAAGTCATGTAATGCGCACACTGCTCATACAATTCATCTAAAACTTCTCCACCAATGGATTCAATTTCAACAATAAGCTTCTTTAGAAGATTTTTCACGTAAGGTGCATGGCATTTTCCTTCCTGCAGGGGGTACAAAATTTAATACTCACCAAATACTCAAATCGTACGATACAATTACCAACAATATGTAGTTTGAAATAAAAAACACATAAATGAATAATACAAATATTCTTCAATTCATGGTGGTTTTTTCATTGAACAGTGATGGCAAGCCCGACAAGTATAAACACTTCGTAAATGCTCAAGCCTTAAGGGTCTCTCCTGTTTGTTAAGGAGTACGCAAAAAGAGTAGTATTCAGACTAAATTCTACCCCTAGTCTTCTCTCACCATCTGTTTGGCAGAAGCCATTAAAATGGACTCTTTTTCCTTTTGATATAATAATAGGTGTTCAAGAAGCTCTATCCAAACTTATAAAGATGTATGTATTAGTAAACATGTGTCCGTAAATGAATAGATGTACAATGTTAGTCGCATACATACGCACAAAGCGCAACTATATCTACACTATTTATAAAGCCAACAGTCAAGTCCGTATTACAATACTTTTGGTGTTACACTTTTTCTTTATGAGAAGTGGCAAGCAATTAGGGCAAGAGAAAACAAATTAGACTAACTTTTTGTGAGAAATGTCAAACAATAAGGGGAAGAGAAGCAAAGTAGAAACTGCATTTGGCAGTTACCAGAGTCGTTTGTGTTACTAGTTTGAAAGCTACATAAAGCAATCACACTTGATCAAAACTTTTAGTCAAAACATATTGGCAGCATGAAAAATAAGACACGATCAGGGAGATGAATAATTTATGCATCTCTAATCTTCACGACAACCTTTTTTTCTAATTCCTTAAAAGATGCAATCTGATCTCTATCTCTATCTTCCTAATTTGATGAAACCAAGAATAAAATTTGTGGTGCTTAGAAGAAGATGACACCCACAGATACATAATGTGAATTTAATAAAACGTTATGAACATATTTCTGTTGTGTTTGTCTGACCATTGTATTGGGTTCTCTATGTTGTGGTTTGCATAGCACACGTCGTGCACGCGTAGAGAGCTAGAATAGTATACATAGCCAATAACATGCTCGTATTTGTGCATATTTGCACAAGTAAGCATGCATGTTACAGAAAAACAGAACTTCACTTGTAGCTTGTTTACTTCTTTGTAGCTTACCAGAGCTTAATAACTTAAAGCCAAAGAATACCTAGCTTATTTTATTTTTTATTTCTTTATTTTATCAGTAAAAATTTTATTTTTATTTTATTCGGAAAGGAGTCATTTTGTTTACATTGCAAGCTCAAACAGCACAACGTATAGCAGGGCGCACACCCTCTGTCTAATCCATTTATGTGAAAAACAGAGAATAAACCACAAGCCATCTAAGCGTAAAACTGTATCCCTAAGAGATGTTAGATAACAGTGTTGTGACTTACGGCTTTCCGTATACAGTGCTCCCATATGAAGCTCTGTACGCTATCAGTTATGGAACCACCACCACAGTCCCTGTGAGTTTCACCCGCCGAACAGAATTTGTAGTCAGTTCGGGGATTAAGATTAGAAAGAAATGAACGGGGGAATTGTGAAAATGGGTGGTGTTAGCTCGACTGGGGGTTTACCGGGCCAAGGAGATGAGGGAATCCGGCGGCTCCATGGCCAGAAAGGCGGCGACCAGGTGGAGCCACGGCGGAGCGGTAGTGTCGAGCTCTTCATCCGCCATGTAGCTTTCCAGCTCCGGCTGCTCTTACGGCATTTCTTTCTTTCCCTTGGAAGCTTTTTTGTTCGACAGATTAAATGGGTTGGGCCCGATGGGGCTAGAACCCCATCTTTATTCACCAGATGTTTTTAGGGTTTTGCAAAGAGAGATAGAGATGGAAGGCTTGCTCAGGCCCAATCGACAACCAATCGGTTGTATGAAGATACATACAGTCCTTTGGACAGTGACTATTAATTTTTATAATGATTTTTTTATTAATACTTTCAACGATAAATTTTAACGGTATCTTTTTTTGCGTCATTAAGTAAAAGTCGCTAAAAATATTTAATGATAATTAATTGTCATTAAATACAGGGTGATAGGTATTTTTCTATAGCCCGCGTAGCAGTTAATTTTTTTTCTATTTACAGAACTGCAATTCTCTGTTAAAAGAATATAAAGAAGACTTAAATAGGCTTTATTCTTGATCGGAAGCTTTTATGCTTTAGAAAAAGTAAGTACAACTTGGCAATATAGGGATAGCCTTTTGTAAGCAAATCAACGTAGTAACAAATCCGAAATCTGGACATTGTTCCTTCTCGTCCATAATTGGGGTTTGAGAATTATGCAGAGTTTGTTCTTGTAATGATGGTCAAATTTGCTAATTTTCTTTTTGTAGGTACAGGGTAATCCATTAAAACTTCTCAGAGCAATGTCTTGCGCACAGAAATCCATCAATACGATAAAAAAAGGCAACGAAGCTATGTTCAAAACTAGTGCTACTATAAAATGAATCCTGGCGGTCGTAAGGTACACATGTAGGTTCCAATAAGCGTACATGCTTGGTATCTTTGAAGCCATTGCCTTAGCGACAGGCATGTTACAAATCTTGTAAAGAATTTGCATATGTGTTACTATTGATCTCGAAAATGCAATCGTTCATGTTCCGTCGTAACTGGCAACCCATTGTGAAAGAGGACCTTCGTTCATGTATCAAAAGGCAATTGGCATTCAAATAAAAGGTGCTTTAAGCTCTCTTCGTAATGGTAGCGCGTGTCGAATGGGTCAGAGAAGGCCGGGTTCCTCTATAAACCATTAGAGCTAAAATTGATTATTGTCGTGTGCAGAATCCCGCATGTTGGATGCTTCCAATCTCATGTGCTAATGCGAATAGGCAATATGTTGGGGAAAGCTATCAAGGCAGATACCACTTCGCGAAAAGCAGAAAGAGGCAGGTTTGCCCGTGGCCCACAGGAAATGAGTGGGAAGATCGAAAAGTTTCGGTCTTCGGTGATCACAGCCCAGACCTTCAATTTGTCCTTAGTTTTGAGTTTCACATGATAAGCTAATCGAAGAATAAAAGTAGTCTTACGTATCGTATCTTTCCAAACCACTTCGCAATAAGACAGTTTGGTTCCATGCTTCCTGAGTTTGTCCCAAAAGGAACAAGCGATAAAGTCACCCGTGGTAGTTAAAGACCACAGAATGCTCTAACTTTGCATACGATTTGGATAGGGGTGAGCATTTAAACCGTTAAAACTGATCCAACGGTAAAAATCGAACCAACCAATCTGTCTATTTCTAAACCGATCTAAAAATCAATTGGGTTTTTTTTTTCCCAAACCGTACATTCGGCTCGGTTCGAATTTTTTTGAAACCGCATAAACCAAACCAATCGTATATAATATAACATATCTATATTTTTACCTAATCCTAGTTATCTAACCAATCATATAAAATGGGATAACCCTTAATTTTCTTGACGTAACACACATTTTTCACTCGCCGCCTATATCTCACTAAAAGTGTTATTAACTTTTATAAAAAAAAATTAGTTTTTTTTAAACTTATTAGCATGTATAAGTTATTAATTATTTGGCCTAAACTTGTCCAAAATTGAGTTTGGCTCAAACCGATCTGTTCAACCCGCAGAAACCGAACCGTTCAACCACGTTTTTTTTCCAAACCGAGGTTAATCGGTTTAGTTTGGTATTCAGCTTCTAAACCAAATCAACCGAATCGTACTCACCCCTACGATTGAGAATCAACTCATGGGCAACTGTAGCAATAACAACTATTAGGGCGTATGTCTCAGTCTAAGGCCATTGTCAGTGGTTTTGCCTGTTTCTAGTTTGACATTCAATTGACTTGCACATCGTGGACCACACATGTTGGGGCAGCGATTAGTGGTTAATAAGACGTCTAAGTTGTATGGAAATTATAGTTAATTACATAAAATCGTGATTTGGCCGAGTTGTAAAAGTCCATAAAGTTAGAAAAGTTGCAAAGGAACACATGATAGCGCAAAAGTGTTGTATCTTACGGTTCCTATAATAGAATGAAAGAATTATCCAAAATCCCCGTATGTATAAATCCTAAGATCACTTTTGTTGTTTATGTGCAAGAAAAGTGACGAGAAGAGGGGCGGCCGGCGTGTCAAGACTCGTGCTCAAAACAAAACCCTAGATCAACATCACATAAATCTAGAGTTTGTGATGTTTGTCAATAGATCTAGGGTTTGTGCAATATGTGTACACAGATCTAGGGTTTGTGCATTTTTAGTACATAAGAAAGCTCCCTGAGCTTAGAAAAGTTGAAAAGGTACACATGAGCTAAGATCCATATCTCAATTGTCCCTTTGCAGCCTTTTTAACCTCAATGAGTCTTCTACAACTCGGCCAAAATACAAGGTTATTTAAGGCATTATCCCAATTTAAAGGGGGTAGTGTTGCTTAATGTGATTGAGCAGCTCGACATAAGAAATGACATGTTTGCCCCTAGCTAACGCCAATTTTCTCCTTCAACCATTGCATTCTCTACCCGACTCTGTTATCAACGGCAACACTGTCGTCCTCTTCTCGTACATATCCACCATGTTCTCCACACCAGACGCCTTCAATCACCAACGAAAACTCAAATCGTTGGCGGGAATTTACTCAACGATGGGATGTAAAATCATTGCTTAGTTCTTGTGCAAATAGAGAGGGGGAGGTTCAGTTGGAGGAAAGGTGGCAATTTTGGTGGTTTTGTAGCACGGATGCATGAGCAATCTGTGTGAGAGATTTTTGAATCTGTAGAGGTGGAAGAGGTTAAAAGGAGGTGTGGTTTTTCTTTTCACAAAAAGTTTGATGACATCTAACACATTATATGACGGTCCACTACTAGTTATCAAACAGTTCTAAGTCCCGTTCATGTACGCACTTCTTAACACTAACCTTAGTGTCAAACAAAAAGTTACTCAAAAAAGAAAACATGCTTATCAAGAGAAAGCATGCTTTTGGCCTTTCGGTCTTATGGGTACTTCATCAAATGATTATTTAAGCACATTTTTCACTTTGTTTAACTTATCGTGGTATGATCGTAGATTCAGTCGAATTATTACTATAGGAATCAATAGTAACAATATCCTCGGTCCATTCAAGTATACTCATTACACTTGCAAGGATCTTTTATGACCAATTTTGAGAGCCCGACATTTTTTATGTCGAGTTTGAAGATATCATAATTTTGCCAAAACGTATAAATCATTTGTCAAAACAATTTATTCGCATTGATGGAAAACATACCCTAATTATGTTGTCAGAACGACATTTCCCATTTTGAAATTAGCATCAATGTTTTTTTGTTTTCCGTACAAGAGATCAAATTATTTAAATGGAATGGGATCCTACTTTAGCTATATATATATTTTTGTTACTGAACATATTCGTCGTTTCTGTTACACTTATTATAACAATAATAATTCTCTTTATAGACGCATTCGGCCAAACTTTTTTATGTTAGTGCACCTTTGCACCGAAAGATTCTTTATAATTTTAAGGGTTAATTACACTCATGTCTCTGAGATTTGGATAAAATTACACACGTGTCCATAAGTTTGAAAAATAGACACTTATATCCTTTGACCTAACGGAATACCTAAATACGTAACAGAATGGTCAAAATGACCGTATTGCCCATAAGTAGAATTGCAATTCCTGTTTTGCCCATAGAAATCAGTCCTTTCTTCTCAAAATCTTCTCCCCTACCACGCGGCTGTCGCCCCTACCCTCCCCCCCCCCCCCCCACTGCTGTCCCCCTCCCTTCCAATTTATTCCTTTCCACCACCACTTGCCTATTGGACTTCCCGCCAAAGGTCCCGGAACTTTCACAAGGCTGGAATCCACTATTGCAGCAGTGGCTCGGGGATAAAGGTCGTGACAGTGACTCGCGGTGGGGGTGAGTGTGTGAGCGTGGGGCTGGGTAAGTGGGTAACCTGGTGATGACGAGGCTGGTTGGATTTGATTTGGTTGCGGCAGGCTAATGTGGTGGCAGCTTCGGGGGGATAAACGGGTCTATCGTGAATGGTTGAGGTGGTGCGCCGGGGGGGGGGGGGGGACTGAGAGGGGGCATTAATGACGTGGGTCCGGAAGGGGCGACAACAACGACCTAAGTTAGGGGTTGGGGAGAACGAGAATTAGGGTGGAGCTATGTGGGGTTGGGGGAAGGGGGAGGCATGAGAATTAGAGTTTTTCATATATTTTTGAAAAAAAATGTATTTTAAGGAAATTAAAAACCATATTAAGAAAGACAATATTTTGAAATAGATATTTTGATAGAGAGAATTAGAAATTAGAGCTTCAAATCTTAATTTAAAAATTTAGGCTTAAAACTTTTATATAGTATATACCATTTGAAAATCCTAAATTTTAATTTGACAATATACAATACAAGGGCAGTATTATCATTTTAAAAATACGCATTAATGACATGAAAAAAATATACTTTTTGAACGGATACCTGATAGATGAACACAAGTGTTATCTTTTTAACGTTCGTAATCACCGTCTATTACTTTTTAAAAGCGTTCTTAACTGTAATTTCACGGGACATGACTCATCACTCATGAGTGTAATTAACCCTAATTTCAAATGAAGCTTCTAGAAACATCCGATCTTGAAGTACTCATTCCCGCCAAACTAAAACTTCAAAACCTTCGTCGATCACGAGCGCTCTTTCTGTTTCTCTCACAAATTTGCAGGCACCATGTTGATTAATCAATAGCCTTGAATCATTCCATCGAGAGACACAGGTTTTCCTTTTGTTCCGTGACCAGGAGATGTCGAGCATAACGGTGTGTGCACGATTCAGGCCTCTCAGCTCGAAAGAGCGTAGAGATCACGGCGACGGCATCTGCGTTCGCGCCCTCGACAGCGAAACTTTCTTCTTCAAGGTTCGATTGCTTCCTCCTATCATTATACGTCCAAAATCGAACTATATTTTCAAATATGTGTATGTGTGTGTGTGTTGTGTGTGTTTGGGGCTGTGTGCGCGTGTCTGTGTGTGAAATTGGTGTTTATAGTAATTTAGTTGATGTTTTTGGTAGGATGAGAAGGACGAAGAGTGCACGTATAGCTTCGATAGAGTGTTCTATCAAGGATCTAATCAACGCGCTGTCTATGAATTTATAGCTCTACCAATTGTTCGAGGTACTAATTCTCTTGCATAGCTTTTAGGTTGGTTTATGTATTTACTGTCAGTTTTAGTTGCTTTCATGTTTATTTGGATAACACAGATGCTGTTAATGGAATAAATGGGACAATCATCACATACGGACAAGTAAGGCCTATTTTACCTTGTGAACCTTTAAAGTTGTTGTCATTATGATGCTTATTATAGTAGTTGCTTATAGGCTGTTTGGCTGGTGGACTAGATGATAGAAAAGGAAACAGGGATATTTTTTTTTAAAGAGAAAATGCGATTTCCTTCACATTTATCATATGCTTAAGTGATAACGTAAACAAATATTTCTCAGGAGATGTGTAGTTTTTATCAGATTTCAAACTTGGAATCCTCGTATTTGGTCGCTGATGCTCAGATTTAAATGCCAACTTGCTAAGTTGCTAACCAAACAAATGAAAGCAAATGGAGCATTATTGCACTGTATAGGAAACACTGCTTAATACACCAAATATGCTTACAGGTACATGCTAATGGATACATATAGACGTAGTGATTACGGTTAACAAAGTGCTTAGTGGATTCTATATTTGTTTACTAGGAATGCTGGCACGAGTGCTGTTTTTGCGATTGTTCAGATTAGCCGTTGAAGTATAGTTCTGACTTGTGATTGTTGATGGTTGGGAAGTTATTCCTTTACTTTGTTCCTTTTGAATTCGACAAAATGAACAGTTCCATGAGTGTTACATAGTGTAAGGTGGGCGAAGAAGGCTAAAGATATTAATTACGGTGTTTGAAGGAAAGGAAAGGAAGCAATCGCAAGCACTGATGGCATGGATCAATGTTAGGCCTTCCTGAAATACCATTAGTAATGTCATGCTCCTATAGTATTTGATGGCACATCCATAATTTGATAGCGCAGTCAATGGTGAAGGATTTATATGGTAGATAGCTTTGTAAATTAGAACCGACTAGTTAACTTTGGATCATTAGATGAATATTGGTGATAAAGAACTAATGTATCAGTTGAACTTTATTTAACACCTTTTGTGGCCATTTTAAGGACTACCAATCTGTCTGAGTTTGTTTGTTTTTCTTTTTTTTAATAGTGTCAAGAGAATGTAAATGACAAGATATTAAATGTGTAAATCAGAAGTTTATGCATTTCCCTAGAGCGTATGACCTGAGACTTGAGAGTACCTTTTACAAGCTCATAGTTGATACTATAAAACTATTCACTTTCTCTTTCCAACAGAGCATCGAGCATAAGTGCAAGATTAACCTGATACTGGACTCACTATAGCATTTTCAAGTTGAACCCGTAGTAGTGTTTGGCTTTGATAATATAATGGTTTGTTAGAGTACTAACTATTTTGTATGAAGCCTACCCCAACTCATGTGGCTAGAGGATTACAAAACCTAAACAAGAATTTTCAGTTGCTTTAATTAATAAGAAAAATGTGAGTCATGCCAACAGAGAGGGATCATGTGCAAATAATATTGGTTTGGCACTGGATTTTCTGTTTATACATTGATCTAGTTAAGTCTCATTATCCTATTCAACAAGTCACATTGATTCATCTAGCTTTTATTTCAAATTAACAAAATCTCTTTGGCATTTATTTACAGACAGGAGCTGGGAAGACATATAGCATGGAGGTGATGTGATGTTATCAGAAGTTATATTCCACTTAGCATGGTTTATATGGTGGACAATACACATTAATAACTTCTTGATACAGGGTCCCAGCATTGTTGAGGGTGATGAGCAGAAAAAAGGATTACTACCGCGAGTAGTAGATGGACTTTTCGATGCTATTAAACTTTTTGACGAAGCAAATAACTACACAATCAAATTGTCAATGGTAGAGGATACATTCCTGTCAACCCTGCACTATGTATAGCTATATGTTGTTTAGTTCTCATAAGCTTCATACAAAAAAGTTTTCGCTGATCCTTACAGGTGGAGATCTACATGGAAAAAGTAAGGTTTGTGTCACCCAAACATTCCATTACGTGATTGTCCTCTGGGTTGTACTTATCAGTGAAAAAATGGTCCTCCAGCATTTTCTACCTGTAATCAAGTCACCATTCACGAGTTAAATGTTGGTAAACGTGTCAGAATCTCCCAAAAATATTCTCAATCTAATTTCTCTTTCATTACCGTTATACTTTCTCGCAGGGACCTTTTTGACTTATCAAAGGACAACATACAGATTAAGGAGCATAAAGTGCAGGGGATAATGGTGTATGGAGTAACAGAAGTGAGCCTTTTTGTACTTTGGCAACTCCTTTAGTTGGTTACTTGTGCAAATCTATTTGGTTGATATGATCCAGTAGTCCAGCTCCGCTCTTAAAGTTGTTCCGAGCCCTCTCTATCTTCACAACCTGGTGTTTGCCAAGACACATCCACATGCATAAAATACACTGGGATAAAAAATGTGGCTGTTTTGTCTTAAATTTTCTTTAGGGGGAGGATTATTTGGCCAATTCGAAAGTGGTCTTTCATGGAACCAACTTTGTTTTCTTCCATTATGTTAATGAATTTTTGGGTAACTATTCCTGTCCATCATATGGCAACAAAATTGCAGCCTGTTAGCCTGTCAAGCAAGATGATTACTTGGATTGAGACTCCAGATTTGAGTTTCAACTTGTTGTGTACTTGTGCTAACTTTGTATGTGCTTTCTCACTCTCAAAGCATTTGTCATTCTGCAGGTCCTGCTATCCGACCCTGCCGAAGCATTACAATGCTTATCTGTAAGATAAAACTTTCTACTCATTGTCTCTGATTCTTCCTAATTAATTATGCCTCTTATGCTCACTTTGTTAATGCAGACTGGGATAGCTAACAGAGCAGTTGGCGAGACCCGTATCCTTCCCATCCTCCCCAACCCTGCATTTTGCATGCCTTTGTCTGATAGTGTATTGTTTATTGTTTTATTGGTCATTAGTCTTCAGATTTTGTTTTGAATCTTTACACAACAAAGAAATGAACATGACAAGCAGTAGAAGTCATTGCATTTATATACTTACCGTCCAGCACGAAGTTACAAAGAATAATAGGTACTCTTTCTTCGCCAAGAACTTTTGAGCTTTTAACTGGACATGACTAATGTTTTCTGATATCGTGAACAGGGTGAAAACTGGAAAGTTGATTCTTGTAGACTTGGCCGGGTCTGAGAAAGTTGAGAAGACTGGAGCTGAAGGAAGACTTCTTGAAGAAGCCAAAACCATCAACAGGTCGCTTTCGGCCCTTGGGAATGTTATAAATGCCTTGACATCTGGTGCACAAGGGAAAGCAAATCACATTCCGTATCGTGATTCTAAGCTTACTCGAATCTTACAAGATGCTCTCGTTAGTTTCTTCCTCAATTCCGTCTTACTATAACACCATCAGACTGTATTCTAGAGTGAATAGCAAGTGGTTTCATTTTTCAGGGAGGGAACTCCCAAACTGCTCTACTGTGTTGTTGCTCACCAAGCACTTCAAATGCATCAGAGAGTTTGTCCACCCTTCGCTTTGGTGCCAGGTATGCCAATCAAAGTCCTAAGCTTGCATATAAATATCGTGGAAGATAAAGATGAAAAAGATGGTTTTCCAAAATCATTTTGAAAACTTAAATGTCAATCTGAGAGCCTGAGCACTTGAGATAGTTGTACCGATAGAAATGTCATCTATCGGATCACTGATTATTAGTAGAAGTTTTGGTTTCAGTGAAGTTGCAATCTTTCATCATATATGAACATGTATTTTCACTAATTTGACTAGATCCTGGAAGTTATTTGTTATCTGTAGATTTGACACCTCTCAAAATATTTGGGGGTTCTTAGTTTGTGACCAGATCTGTCTTTTAACAAGCTTTCCTTTTCAAAATTCGTATGTAAGAAGGAATATGAAGAGCTAAAATAGTTGTTTAATTATGGCAGAGCAAAGCATATAAAGGCATCACCACATATCACCTGCAAGGATGATAAACTCACCAATACGCATGAAGCTTCTTTTCTGACTAAAGATAACTCATGTGAACGAATCCTAGAAAAGGTAAGATTTTTACCATGACTTAACATGTGTTGTAGTTTCTTATTGTTGAGGCTGGCCCGGTGCACAAGGCTACTGCTTTTATCTTAGTCTTCAACCAACAACTTACCATTCATACAGCTAAGAGAAAGACTGGATGCTGAAGATGTGAAGTTGCTTGAAGAATTGTTTGTCCTGGAGGGAATTTTCTTCGATCCCAGCTCAGTTGAAGACTTGGAATCGGCTTACGAAGATGTTATGCTGAAAACAATATCCTCGTTACAAGCAGTTTTGGAAGAGCATGTTGCGACTGTCAAAAAGGTAAAAGAAAGAAGTCGGGAAGGTCTGCTTGGGAGCAACTTCATGGACTTCTGGTTTTGGTGAGATAAAACGTTAAACGGCAGCCTGTATAATGTATTAGCAAGAAAGTACCCTAGGAAGAAGCCACAGAAATAAACAAATCCATAAAGAAGTTTTTTGTAAGGTGATTACTAGTATTTATTTTACTTGCAGTCATCATTCCTATGAGCTGCTCCCAGGTACACCTTTGGTTTCACAATGAGAGTAAATCTACTTAATATTTTTAATTCTATTCATTTCATAAAAAATGTGTTTCTGGTACAGCTTAAGAGGGAGAACAACGCTCTCAAGGCCAGATTGCAAGATCTTGAAAACTCTGAAGCATCTCGCAAAGAGGTTGGAGAAAATGGAAGCTTTCTGCATAAGGTTGCCGACATTGGTTTTGTCAGCCGCTGGTTTGGTTCACTCTCTCCTGGCCAGCGTGTGAAATGAAGAAAGTGATCAATGCCTAGCACAGCTCAGCGCAGAATTGCGGGCAGGCAACAGTGATAAGTATAAAGCAGCAAGTGGAGCTATGTTCCTTAGTTCTCCTGAGAGAACATGATTGACGCAAAGAACTGAGAATTAGCGAAAAATAGATGGATAAAAACCAGGCAAATGAAGTAGATGTCTGCTAGTGCATATCCTAATACCTTAAGGGTGCTCAGTTAAGTAGTCAGTTCTTTGATTCAAAGTAGATTGGATCCGGTATTCACCATGAAACCATTTAACGTCCTCAACGTTTGTATATTGAAGCTCGGAACACATAGTACCACCGATACTCTTTCTTAAGTGGCTTGAGTGACAGCGAAGTTAGCTACTATCTGTTAGTAATTGTGAATGACACATGCCTTAATATCTTTAAATTTGTATTGCTGTCCATTCCATCTTAGACAGAAAAAGATTGCTCTGCGTGACAAAAGCTTTTTGCTTTGCCGATCTTCCGTGGTTCCAGTAATCCAGTTATCAGCCTTACTTCAATGTCCATAAGGGTTCACTCTGAAGATTCACCTCATGCACTTCAGCGGATTAGCTTTTGCATCCAGAAATAGTTGTATAATTTAGCCTCGTGTCTTTTTTCAACTCTAATTTCATGGTCTGGACTCTGCTTATTATCATGTGATGAGATTGTTGAGGTGATGTTAAATGTGAAGGAGCCATCAATCTTTTGTACAAAAATGACAATAATAACCATATCAGTCTCCTATGTCCTTACCTGTCCACTGTTCCATGACCCTAGTGTGCTTGAGAAACACTAGAGAAACAGGATAGAGCTTCTCTGCGATTTAATTCAGTTGGCTGCAGCTCTAACTTGTTTGTACTTTGGGCGTCAGTTGGCATCAAGATTCTTGAATAGTCATTTCTTGAGGCTGATATGGATCATTGCAATTTATCAAGCTTTCTGGCGAGAATGTTCATGGATCCTAATCCTCTTCAACTGCTTAGGCAAAAAGCTCCCTCAGTATTCTATTTTGCTACATTTTCTCTTCATCCATGCATAGCCTTTCTATAAGATGAAGCCACTTTTTCCAAAACGTCCTTACCTTTCCCGAGTAAGTCACTTTGCGATGTTCATTACCAAATATAGGATTAGTAGCTAGCTTTCTACAGCCAAACTCTATCCTCTTCTACTGATTCTACTCTTGTCTTAAGATGCCATGGTTAAATCTTGTGCAACTGGGGGGTTCATGCGTTTGGATTCAGTTGTCATTCCGGGCTCGATAGTTGCAGCAATTTTGGAGTAATGGGCTTTTCTTCCCTGGTAAATTGGACATGCAAAAGAAGCCTACAGTTTGCCAACCGTGGAAGCAAACATTGGATTTTGCTTGAGGAATGGAGTTGAGGTTGGTAGCCTTTGCCTTGTACATTTCCTTTGGTCGCCATGTATTTCCAGGACTGAACACATACATCACTTTTATTGCCAGAGGTGCCCTCATTTCTTTCCCCTGTTACTATGATTTTCAGTATTAGTACCCACTTTTGGTTGCTAAACCGACCAAAGGGTTGTTGTTGAGTAACATCTGATTGACCTTCGTTTGGCATTTTCATCCGTGAAGATGAGATGGACCCAACAATTAAATTAACAAAGCAAATCTGTCCCAGTCAGTCCGTGATCAATCTAATGTGACACTTTTGATTTAGCTATAATGCATCGAAGGATATACCAGTAATTTCTATGAAGGGAAGCCTTCAATTTTTCAGCTTTCCTACCTCTGAAGTTAACTTTAACTACACACAAAAACCACCAGACTTCTTTTAATTATGAGACCAGTTGGTAGTGAGTTACTCATCATACAAACAACTGCAAGCCACTTTTCTGTATTTGGTCACTGAACATGGCTCCCAAGGCTCCTATCCACCACATTCTCACCTTATTGTTCACCTTCCTACCTCTTGCTTATTCCATTAACTTCAATTATCCAGCAGTTTTCAGCTTCGGCGATTCAAATTCCGATACAGGCGGGCTTATCGCTGGGCTTGGCGAAAGCCTCAGCCTGCCTAATGGACAGATTTACTTCAAACAACCGTCTGGGAGGTTCTGTGACGGCCGCCTAATCATAGACTTTTTACGTAAGTTCTTGATTTATTCTTTGTTTCTTACTTCATATGCTGCATATTCTCCTGTTTCCTCTGTTTCAGTGATTCTTGAAAATGAGCTTTTTGCTCCTATTTTTGATTTTTCTAGTTGGGTGTTTCTTGTAGTGGATGCAATGGACATGCCATTTATGAATGCCTATTTGGAAGCTATTGGCGCTCCAAGTTTCAAAAAGGGATGCAATTTTGCTGCTGCAGCATCTACTATACTTCCTGCAACTGCATCATCTATCAGCCCATTTTCATTTGGGATACAGGTCGCTCAATTTTTTAGATTCAAAGATCGTGTTCTCGATCTGCAAGCCAAGAGTACGTAAAATTGGATTATATGGATATAGTTGGATTGGACTTCAGGGGCAACTTTTAGTTCTGCATACAAATCAATACATGGCATGAAATCTTGTGTTTTAACGCTTCTTTCTCTGTCCCCTAATCATCTTGCAGGTAAGAAGCTGAATAAGTACATTCCAGATGAAGACTCTTTTGCGAAAGGGCTTTACATGTTTGATATAGGACAGAACGACATTGCCGGTGCTTTCTACTCCAGAACCTTGGATCAAATTCTTGCTTCAATACCAACCATTTTGTTGGAATTTGAAAGTGGCGTCGAGGTCAGATAAGTTCCAAAAGGATCATGTACAGAAATGTTTCCCTCCTCTCTCTCTCTCTCTTTCTTTTTTTTGACTCTGATAATAAGTAAATAGTTAAATATTCCAACACAAGTCCAGCCATTTTTCTTGTGGAACTGCGTTTAGGCTTTCACGATCTCATTCTAGCTTCTTGTGCTTTCTTGTTGAATGTCCAGAAACTATACGATCAAGGGGCAAGATATTTTTGGATTCATAACACGGGTCCTCTCGGCTGCTTACCTCAGAATGTTGCCAAGTTTGGGGCTGATCCATCAAAACTTGATGCACTAGGATGTGTCAGCGCACATAACCAAGCTTCCAAGCTCTTAAACTTGCAACTCCACGCACTTTGCACAAAATTGCAGGGACAATATCTGGATGCAAACATCACCTATGTAGACATCTTCACTATAAAATCAAACCTCATTTCAAACTACTCTAGATACGGTCAGCATGTCTCAGTACCCTACATAAAATTTTTGTCTCCAATAATTTTATAGTTTATGTTATATCCTTTGAGCCATTAACAATATTTGATCCGCATGTTTTTGCAGGGTTTGAACAGCCTATAATGGCATGTTGTGGTTATGGAGGTCCCCCATTAAACTACGACAGTAGGATTGCCTGTGGTCAAACAAAAATTTTGAATGGGAGCTCAGTCACAGCCAAAGCGTGCAATGATAGTACCGAATACGTGAATTGGGATGGAATTCATTATACAGAAGCTGCAAACCAATATGTCTCCTCCCAAATACTCACCGGCAAATATTCTGACCCGCCCTTCCCAGAACAGATGCCATTTCTTCTCAAGCTTAAGTTCTAAAATCAGAAAGTCCGCTATGATTGTTTCATTCTTTCCAATAATCTATGACTTCAGACGATACTGTAATTGAGGGATGAAAATGATTTCTAACTGAAGGTAATAATATATTTTGAACTTTAAACTGGTTTGATACTGGCATCAACAGTCTACCAGGATTATGTGACTTCAATCCAAAATTTACCGGTATATGATTGAAATTGAAGACTGTTAAAAGGTGTACAATCCGAGTCCTCACAATGATACGGATCATATAATCCAAAACTACGTTTTTATCCTCCAGTGTCACATGAACCAGTTGTTCCAGTAACCATTTGTGCAGCATTTCATACATGTTCCCTGAGGAAGAGAACGGTTATCCAGAATACAATCTCAAGTCCAGAAACAATCACTTCTTGGATACATAGGCATAGTATTGTGCCATAGGAACGACAAAAGCGATCACCAATAAACCACCAACTACAAGACTAAACTGTCCCCTTTTCTCGTCTGTCTCCCCCTTGGTTTTGAAGTTGGACTCTCGTTTGTTGTCCTTAGTCGCGGGTCCACCAGGATCAGGAAGGCCATCGATGGCAGCAACTAGCCGTTTAGCACTGCTGTAGACAGCTTCATTGTACTTCTCATCTGTAGCCAATACTGCAATAGGATACCCAAACACTTTATCATGCATTATCCTTATGTAGAAGTTTAGTGTTTAGTTCTTTACATAATTGAGAAGAAGAATCAAAAAATTCTCTCCATGGGATCGAGTCTTTCAATAGGTGAAATGTAGCACAAATACGAAGATATTCTGGACAATAATTCATCCAAAATATGCCATTTCTGTAGGATTCAACTTCATCTGGATTCTAGACAAATAACATAACTGTAAGAACCGTACTATTTTCTACAGAGGTCAAACTATCTAGTTTGGGAGGGTCGAATCTCCAAGGAAACATGGAATTGGGCTTTGAAAATGCAATAACTATGTGTCATGCTATATGCAGTGGAATCTGTTCCATCAGGTTTCACTGAGAAATAAACCGTGGTTCAAATTTTCTTCGGACTCCCACGACACACATGATTCGATTGTAAACTAAGAATCAAGTTGCCTTTAAGGATCATAGTAATCAAAGTTACAGAAATTTAATGATGTCCACTTATAAGGACTTGCAGATATATAAGCAAAATTATTACTACAAAGGAGACCAGTAAAAAGGACTTTGCAGTTACCAGGGAGGTTTTCTGATACAGTGGCATCAAGAATAGCATCACCAACAGCCTGTATAAATGCAGGGCCACCTGTGACTGCCCCTTCCTTTTGACTGGTAACGAGCACAACAATGCCCTTGTTGTTGCCTTCTTCAACACTGGGATACCAACGCTCCAAAACTTGGTAAGCATACTCCAAAGCATCA
Organism: Escallonia rubra; assembly: GCA_033065855.1. NCBI lineage: Eukaryota > Viridiplantae > Streptophyta > Magnoliopsida > Escalloniales > Escalloniaceae > Escallonia > Escallonia rubra. Next base: position 224,022 of record JAVXUO010001269.1, read on the forward strand.
GCTCTGCTCTGTAACCAAAGAACACGAACAATATGAATCCACAATCTTTATATAACAAAGTACAGATCAGTACTGCAGGACACTTGCATCCTTGGACTCTAGTTGCAAGTTTCTAGAACATTGTCTCAACTTGTTACAGATTGCAAAGATCCAACATTGTCATCGTAAGTGCTTAACGTCATTACCAGCATTCAATGAGAAACACATATTTGATTGAGCTAGGCAAATTTTAATTTTCTGCAGAAACGTGTGAATGCGTGCCATCTCATACTTCATCTATGATCTTATGAAGGGAAGTCTAACTAGTAATTATGACCATTCGAATTTGTCACTTGACATGACATTAGAATTTAAGGGCCTGTTTGCTATCCATTTTCATATTCTGCTCTACTCATTTGTCAATTTTCATTCTCATTAGCGTTTTACATGGGTGAAAAACTGAGAATTTTCATTAGAAGGAAATTACAGTTTGTGCAAGTACAAGTATTGACTGGCGTATTTGCAACCGAAAACAGGAAATGCGAAGAATAAACAACCAACATGTCCACCCAAATACCGTTCCATGAATGGTTAAAATTCGAAAGGCACTCTAATTTTGGGACACAGGGAGTTATAAAAACTTGGGAACAAGACTGGACTTACGGTAAGCTTGCGGACAGTGATGAAGTTAATGTGCAAGTTCTTTCTCGACTCCAAATCCGTCAACAATCGCTTCAAGTCGGATTTGGTGACACGGTTAAGCACACCTGCATCATCAACCACATACGATTCTTTTGGCGGACCATCATTCAGTACATCAAATTCAGAAGCCAATGCAGGACCACTGGGTAGAAGTGGGCAAAAGTTGAGTGCTAGAGATATGGCCAGAGCAGCTAGTCCTTGGTGGACATGAGAAAACCAACTAGTGGGTGTTGCAAAAGATTGCCTAGTTGACTGGGGAAGTTGTTTTCCGAGACTAGAACAGATGGGTTTAGTGAGAGTGAGTGACTGTGATGATCTTGGTAGAAGAGAGGGGTGTACAGGGGATTTAGAAGAGGTTTTTGGATTGAAGAGAGGACAGAAAGACTGAGGAGCAAGAAGGGTTTCCATTAAAGAGAGACCAAGAGATCAGCAATGTTGGACTGTGAGAGAAGAATGGAGGGATGACAAGTGTTTCTTTCTTCTCCCTGTGCTATCCTTTTCTGTATTCTGTTTGGTTTATACTTTTGGGTGGTTTGGATATATTTCTTGGGATTGGTTGGCTTGTTTTGAATGAGGATAACGTCCATCAGCCATACAAACACGTGGGCATTTTAGTCCATTACCATCAGTTTTACAATGTCCTTGACCATCTTAAAAGTGTTTTTGAAAAGTAGTTAATTGATACGTTTGCCTCAAATTACTTCCGCATTTGAGCGTTTCGAAGCAAAGCAAATTTGTACGTTCAGTCAAAAGATATTTCTTTTTGTGTTCAGAATAGTTATTCATAATCACTTTTTCAAAACTCATCTCGAAGCAATTTTGTACGTCCAATTAAAATATTTTTTTTTTGTGTTCAAAATAATTATTCATAATCACTTTTCAAAAGTAGAAGCAACTCAGGATGGTCTATACAAATTCGCTTAATCTGATGAATTATTTGTGATCCCAACACTACCGGTCTCGGGACATTCTTTGAAAGAACGAACCAAAATTGCTAAGTTATATTTGTGATCATCGAGAATTCATTTTGAGTTTTGATTTGGGCAAGGAGAAAGCAAGAATTATAAGCTCAAAATATTAAGTGACCCTAACTATCCCCATCATTTTTCAAAATGCCAAATTACTCCTTTTTGGAGCTCCTGAAAACCACTCTCTATGTCCCCACATTATCTACACAACTCCATCACCATAGCCATGATTGGCATCTCTAGAGGAGTCCCTTGCGGCCATGGCCACACTTCTCTCCCTCACTCCACCCCCACCTAAACCCCCTCCAAACCCCATTATTAACCCCACGAACCCTCTTCAACCAAACGCTCCCTCCAACCCCTCCAGACGGAACTTGTTCGCTTCACTCTGTGCCCTCTCCCTAGCCCTTTCTCCGGTACCCGCGTCCATCGCCGAGACGGCGTCGCCACCTTCCAAGTCTATTCTGTCCGGCATTGCCAATACCAAGTCCTGGTTCCAGTTCTACGGTAGCGGGTTCGCCATCCGGGTCCCGCCCCTCTTCGAAGACGTCACGGAGCCAGAGGTACTGTGTGTTTGCGCGCACGAGTGTTTTCTTAAATTTGGTTTTCCCTTTGACTTCTTGCCAAGTGCAGGATAGATTTTGGTATGTACGCGTAGACTTTAAATTGAACTCAGATAGGAATCAATGCATCAAATTACAATCGTTTGACAAGGCTCAGAGAAAGCGTAGATTCAATGTTTGTATATACTAAATCTACCATAGGAATGTGCGAAAATTCAGAGGGGAAATTTGAAGGTAACGTAGGGAGTATTAGAAACTGGGTTTGTTTTGCCTGGACTTGGAATTTTAGATTACAGGTATTGATTAAGAAAGTTTAACAGAACCATTTTTTTAATATTTTTGTAGGATTACAGTGCTGGATTATCTCTTTATGGAGATAAGGCCAAAACCAAGACATATGCTGCACGATTTCAATCACCTGACGGGTAAATAACTTCTCAACCTAATTCCACTTACCTGTAAGTCTTCCTCCTTATTACCTTTTTTGTAATTTAGTTTATAATCCCCAAGTAAATTTTGTCCCATTTTGACTTTCTGCAAATTCCTAGAACAGAATTTGAACATGTAGACATTGACGTTCCTTGTTGTTTTTGCACTGTCTGACTGGTAAAAGATACTTGTCTTACCTGTAATTAATACTCCCTCCGCTTCATCAAATTCTCCCGTTTGACCTTTTTCCAAGTTCCTAGGATAGATTTAGTACATGTAGACATTGAATTGAACTCAAACAGCAACTACGGATAAATGAGTATTGTTTGGCAAGTCAAGCTACGGTAAAACATCAAGTAAAGTCAATGTTTACAAGTACTAATTCTATCCTCTGAATCACAAAATGTCAAAGGGGAAACGGAGGGAGTATTTGACTTGAATTCAATGTTTGTGTTTGAATTCTATCCTAGAAAATGGAAAAAAGCCAAAGGGGACATATATAATGGAACAGAGGGAGTAACTAAGTTTGCTCCATTGTGACCCTGAAGTCACAGGTTCCAAACGCAGGGACATTCTCTATAAAAGGCTTTATGTTGTGGATAAATGCAAAGGTTCCCTTTTTGGCTTTTTCAGTTTGCACTCGTGCTGCTTTTGTTATGTTCTTTATGTCACTCCTTGTTTTCTTCTGTATAAATGTTGAATGTCTTCATAAAAAAATAATTGAGTTGCTGAATTGATTGTGTAATTTGTCATTACTTTTTTGCCCCTAGCAGACCAATTCAAACATAGCGTTAATATTTGATACAGGTCCGAAGTTTTAAGTGTGGTCATCCGTCCGTCTAATCAACTCAAGATCACATTCTTAGAGGTTTGTGTCTTCTTATAGATGGTGCTTATCTATTGACTCTATTACATTTATTCATAGCATTTAGAAATGGCTATTGTTTTTCTAGTGGCTAATGGCTAGTTCTAGGACTACTTTTTGGTGTCAGTTGTTTAGAAAAATGCAAGAAGAACTTTATCATTCATAAACTAGAACGGAATGGCAGTGGGTTGTTACCCCCTCCGGAATGAGGATGGTGATGTATACAAGAATAATATCGTTACAAGCCGAACAATCTCTTCTTTTATTATCGTAACAAATATACTATAGTAGTAAGTTTAAGCTTAAATTCCATTCTTGGTACACCAAGGAACCAAAAGAGAGTAGAAAGTCCAAGCTTGATGCATCTATAGTGAGGAACTTAACTATGTTCCCTTGGACTGCTTGAATTAGTAAAAGATGTCTAGTGTTCCGCTAAGGGCAGGATCCTTTTCTTCGGGCGCCAACGAAGGCATCAAGTAGTATAACCATTCAATATGCATCTTGGCGTTGGTCAACTTTTGAGTTGAATACAGATGCAACTTTCATAGACTGCAAGATTAGTGACAAACTTTGTTGTGGACATAAATCCTATGGGCATAAGCAAAATTCCCAACCAACATCTTGTTTTCCTTTTATTTTTAATATGCAAGATAAACACAGGTCTCATTCAAGAAAAAGGAAAAACAACATACAAGATAACGGTAATAAGCCGATAAGGATTGATGGAAAATCAAGAACACGAGACTTAGGTACAGAGACAGTACTTACAGCAACAACGACAGTAGGATGGAAGGACTTGACGAAGATGAGGGGACGACAGTCAGAATATACTTTGAGACAGCATTGTGGTGGTGAAATTGACTGCAAGGAAGATTGGAATGAAGACAAAGGCAATGTGGACGAACAGTTAGTAAACTTCTGACAGAATTGGAGGAAGGCTATCATCAATTGGAGCTTGGAGATTATGACATTTGCTGCCTCTGTTTGCTTATTCCATCACTCAAACTGTTGAACAGTGGCATTAGTCAGCATCAGCAGCTGTCCATCTCAGATCATCTCTTTTCCCCCTCGAGGATTCATTCGCTTCTTCCTCACTGGAACACTTTGAATAGAGTTCTGCCTGGCCCATCACCTTGATATATATACACCCCCTTCCATATGCTGGGAATCTTGGACAATAGCTTGCCCCCGATGAATTGCCAATATTATAAGTAGGCTTGCCAATCAACTGATTCGCTTTCCTTGCTAAACTAAAGGCGTGGTTGTAAATGACCGACCTGATAATTATCCAACTTGAGTTATGAGTACAAATGATTTTTTCTTCTTCAGGAAAGAAAAGAAGAAGAAAAAATGAGTTAAATCATAGTCTAATTAATTTTATGGATCTTTTGACATTCATTAGAATTCTATACATAGACAAAAACAAAACTTTGAATCATTTTTTCTTGAGCCGTACGAGGAGAAAACTTCCTATACGTTTCTGGGAGTTTTTTTTTTTTTTTTGGTGGGGGGCGGGGGTGGGGGGAAAGAATTTTAATCTACATCTATCCCAATGAGCCGTCTATCGAATCGTTGCAATCAGTGGCGGAGGCAGAAATCTTGTATAACGTGGACACAAAGGTTTTAAAGGTATCTTAACGTGTTCGGTTCAAAACTAAGAAAGATGAAGCTTACAATGTTGTTTTGAGAAATAACATTTGCATTCTAATTTGTGTACGTGCACTCTACTTAGGACATTAAAATCAATAAAGTATCCGAAAATGAATAGACGTATAGATCTATAGTAACAAAAGAGAAAATAAGTTGATAGAATTTCTTGATTGTTATGCGATAGGAATAATTTTGTATATATTGAAAAAGAACAATGGCTTTAAAAAAGTTGTTGAAAACTATAAATTTTTGGACGGACACCAAAATAACAGAACAGTTAATACAAAATTCATAATATAAATACTACTTTATGCCAAAGGGTGGAGGTGGGCACGCGCCCACTGTGCCACCCCCTTCCCTCCGCCACTGGTTGCAATTGATGTTCGATCCCGAAGAGAAGGGAGAGATCTTCGTAAAGTGGGTTTTTATGATCCGATAAAGAATCAAACTTATTTAAACGTTCCTGCTATTCTATATTTCCTTGAAAAGGGCGCTCAGCCTACAGGAACTGTTCAGGATATTTTAAAGAAGGCGGAGGTTTTTAAGGAACTTCGCCCGAACCAAACGAAATTCAATTAAGGAAATACAGGTAACAAATGAGTAATCAAATTTGTTTATTCTACTTATATTGTTGATTGAAAATACTATTGGTTGAATAAATCAGAGATTTTTTCTACTTCTTCCTTATTAATTCTCCCGGCTAAACGTTTTTGTATCTATGTAGTGCCAATCCAACACAAGTACTTAAAAATTATGCACATGATTTACGTTTCAGCCAATTTCAACTAGAAAAAAGTACGAATAACATACAAGACTTTATTAACACGCTATGTATATGTCATCTGGATGTGAAACTCTATATCACATGCTAGAACCAACTCCTGATGAGAACTACACATTGATGTCAGCCACAAGGCTTGTAGGTTTCTTTTGACAACATGAAGCTCAAAGTTATCTTATTAGAAATGTTGTCAGTTGGTGAAACAGAATATGTTAAAGTCAATCCATTAGAGGGGCTGCTAGTTGATGAGATCATGTTTAACAAAATAGAAGTCTTTATTTCAGCTCCAAACATGCAAAATCTTTAGGTGTCTGTTTGTAGCTTTCTCTCGCTTAGTTTTCGTTTCAAGTCTGGGTGAATCATCCTTTCAAGGTTATCAAGCATAAGGGGCAATTAGATGGCAGGTTCCAAGCAATCGTGAGGCATACTAAGGTGGTGGTTGTCACTAGCTTTGTTTTTTCCAACATTGTTTGCTAGGTCAAATCAGTCAAGAAGTTCATCAAGTTTCCAGGGATACAAGTCGTAATTATACGCATCCCCACTCACATAAATCATGATGAAGTGTTACATATTTCCGGGGTCTCACATGGAGCTTCCATGTACAATTTGTTCTTAGTTGCTATACGTCAGATTAGTCACAGGACGTGTCATTATTTGGGATTCTGAGCAAGACATAATCATCGCTTTAGTTGTAGGAGCTTGCAATCTTGCTCTTTGAATTTTGTTATGTGCAATTTTGTTAGTTTTAGTGATGACTGATGCAGAGTTGATATATTAAATGAGCTCTTTTCCGAACTTCAACAGGCCAAAGATATTACTGATATGGGTTCTTTGAAGGAAGCAGCAAAGTTTTTTGTTCCAGGTAATTGTTTTATGTTCAACTTTTCATCTTGTTCTTTTTTTCTCTACACGAAAATTTTCTCCCCGAAAGTTTCCTTTTGGATTATATATCCACCTGTGCTCAACCGGATACTGAGTTCCTGACAAACTGTGGCAGGTGGATCAACCCTATATGCTGCGCGCACAATAAAAATTAAAGAAGAGGAAGGCTTCAGGTAATTTTATCTTTAGTAGTATCAAGGCCGTTAGGTCTTTGTGAATTACCACCGTTAAAGGTTGTGTCGTGTGTTACCTGGTGGATATGTTTGGGTAAAAATTAGTTGGTGGGTTGCGGCGGGGTTATATGGTCTTTCTAGTTCTCCTAAAAAGTAGCAAATAAGGATCCGCAGCGTAGAGACTAAGAGAAACGTATAATTCTAGGCCACACAGAGCCAGAGTGCCAAATTTGAAAAGTACACATTATGTGGAGTGTCATCATAGTGTGCATATAAATAAAACATACATAACTATATGTTCTTACTAGAATATTTCTATGACGTACATAATTTTATCTAATTTTTTGCCAACATGTAACAAATTGGAATAAATAAGTTAAGAATACTGGTCACTGGATATCCATGGTCGAAAACTATGTAAGCAAGTTAACATCTCTAACCCAGTGTTACCTCTACTGGTTGCAAGGTTGGAAGTAACTGATTGGTTCACCAAAGGTCAGTGTTATGAAACCTTCTTCCCTTCATTTTTTGAGCAAAACAGCCATTTTCAGCTCAAATATACAAAATGTGACTTAACAATCTGGAGTTCGAGCTCCCAATTTTGGCAGCCTGTGAATTGGTTCCGCTCTCACTCTGAAGTCTCCAATTCACACTCTGGAGACCAATTGTCCACCTGTCCTGGCAAATTGTGTAACCTAATTGCATAGTATAGACTAATGCTTCCTTAGATCTCGTCTGAGGGGTGGGGGGTTCGCTCTCCCAACTCTGCCAGTGCATGAATTGGCTGCGCTCTTGCTGTGAAGTCGTCGATTCACGCTTTGGAGACCAACTCGTCACCTGTACCAGCAAACTGTGTATCCTGTTTGTTGTAAAATATGAACCAATGCTTCCATAGGTCTCCTTTTTTTTTCAGGGGTGGGGGGGAGTTGGTTCTATTTTATATGTTTCTTTAAGTTTTTCATCTGCTCTGTCCCTAATTTATCTTGAGATGTTTCAGGACTTATTACTTTTATGAGTTTGGTCGTGATGAGGAGCATTTTGCACTCGTAGCTGCTGCCAACAGCGGGAAGGTATGATGTCTCGTGCTGTTTGTTGTCAGAATTTTCTTGTGCATGCCAATGTATTCGGCAAATGTTATGTACTTCATGCACTATGTGACTGGGTTAGGTAAATGATAAATAGACTAAAAAATTCAGTCAAGGCACTCCATAATGCACTCAGAAAATCATTTTAGGTGCTCCAAAATCACTGTTCCTTTGATAGGGAGTTGAGTGCATTATTTGGTTATTGGAGTGCGCTTACTCAATTGCCCAAGGATTCAGGGTCCAATTTTCGTCAGTAAAATTTGTAAGGCTTAATATGAATCCATCACCACCACCAACCAAATCCAACAACATAGCCACGACCTCCATGAACTCATCACCACCCGCAATGACCACCCACCCTCATCACACTCATCACCATCTGCGACCACCACCGCCAACCAAATCCCAACACATAGCTACAACCCACATTCAACTCATCACAATCTGCAACCACAATACCAGCCAAACCTAGCACCGTTGGCGTTACCCCAGCAAATTTACTGTCAGATGAAGCCTCCATTCCCAACCCAACACCCCATGGTCACATTAAATTGAAATTCAGATCTAAGGAGATCAAAAAGAACAAATTTTTTGTGCAATCAAATAGGAGCAATCTTCGTCACCAACTGGAACTCCGAGTTTAAAGCCAAATAAATATAAAAAATCTAGAGAGAGTGAAGTTGTGGCTTTTTCAACATCTCATGTCGTAATTGAGCATCCTGTTTTTGGGAGACTACTGTGATGTTGGCAGTGGTAGTGGCCGTGATTTTGGTGGTGGTCTTGGACTGATGGTGTGAATTGAGTTGGCAGCAGTGGGGGCCGGGGGAGGAACGTGAAAACAGAAAGAATAATAGATACAATAATTTGGTTAGAAGGCCACTCAAGTAATTTGGAAGCTTTAAGGGCTCGACGCACAAACAATAGGGGTGGTTTCGCATAATGAACCAATTTGTAATGGATGAATTTATCTATGCTACTGTATATCAATAAGTGAAGTAAATTGTCTGCTTTTTATGTTGTAGGTCTTCATTGCCGGAGCGGTTGCTCCCCAGTTTAAGTGGGATGATGACGGCGTGAAGCTCCGTTCTGCTGCTGTGTCACTGATGGTTTTATAATGATGTACCAAAAGTTCATTGAACAGGTTTGTGGACCAGGAATCTCCATTACCAAGTGCATTCGTTCCCAGAGATGGAAAATTGATGATCAGCATAAATTTGATAGCCGCTGTATTCCTGGATTTTGGGAGTAATATCTTATGGTTCATGTTTCAGGCTGGGATGACAAATAAGATTGAAGTTGTTGCAATGTGACCAAGGCAAGGCCGCCTTTGTCGTGAAGAAAGTTGGTGCTGGTCCTGTTTTTCATCTTCAGCAAAGCCTGTACGTGACGAATTGTTGGTTTAAGAACTTGGGAGTTGAGCGCTGTGAACTTGGGAGTTAACCATGGCAATGAAAATTTTGTAACATGGTAGAAGCTGGATACACGGGCTCCGGCATAAGGATTAAGGACATACGAAACGACTTTTTTTAGGCAAAATTGCAAATATTCCCCCTATGGTTTGTAACTCTTGACAACTATAAAAAAACTTTCAATTTGAGCAATTAAAACTTTGAAGTTTACAACTTCAAGCAATTGGAATCAAAATAATTCATGACCGTCAAAATTTAGTGGATGGCCGTTTGTTTGTGTAACGCACGCAACTGCTCTCACGGGGTAAATTTGTCCAACTTATTTATAGATATTTTTCTTCTCATTCTTCTTTACATATAGCTCTAATTTCACCACATTACCGCCGCCGCACCCCAGTTCCCCGCTCACTGACCATCCACCGCCTCCCCTCTCTCTCTCTCTCTCTCTCTCTCTTCACACACACACACACACACAGCCTGAACACACGCAGCCACCGTCCTCCTCCTCTTTTTTGAATCAACCCCAACACACGCACGCACGCACGCGCGCGCACACACACATAGCACACCACCCGAGTCGATCCCACCATGACCACCGTAGTCATGGCCACCCACCACGGCCACCATCATCTCGGATCACAAAGGAAACTGCATATCCCGCTGTCACATACTCAAGCTTGCGACCCTCGCCGGCAAAGATTATCGGAGGGAAAGACTGAGGTGGCTGTCCATATCCCGTCGCCGCCGCCCATGATGGGATGGGCTGTTCTTAGTGGGGGCGTGGGTGGTGGAGATGGGCTTGATTATGTGGATTCTTAATTTGGATTTGGTGGGGAGGATCCAAGGGAGGTGGGTGATTTTATGGGGCTTGAGATGGGAATTAGAAGACGGAGTAGAGTTACTGCAGAGTTGGTGGTGATGAGTTTGGTAGATGGAGATGGTGGTGGTTTGGTAATTGATGGACAAAGAAAGATGAAAATGGGTTGGACAATTTTGCCCCTGAAAGCCCACGTGAAATATACGCACAGGTGGTCGTCCGCATTTTTTTTTTTTATTAATGGGCACGAGATAAGTTGAGTTTTTTCCCCAATTAATACACATTTAATACTTAATTATCAATATACACCATTTTGAAACTTATTTACCCGCATACCACACTTTTAGAAATCGCTGTTTGAAACAGCGAAACAGCGATTTCTACCTTAAAAAACGTGGTTTCAAACAGCGATTTCTACTTTAAGGTAAAAATCAAAACAGCGATTTCTACCTTGAAAACGTGGTTTCAAACAGCGATTTCTAAAAGTGTGGTATGCGGGTAAATAAGTTTCAAAATGGTGTATATTGGTAATTAAGTATTAAATATGTATTAATTGGAGAAAAAACTCAGACAAGTTGCATAATAGACCGATGCAAAATCACTCAGCATCGCACAGTATAAAAAGAAGAATCACCTACTAAATGAACTTTGCGTACACGCAAAACTCATGACATGATACAACAAAATGGGTAATCTGCTAGTACTTATCAAATGTCACACAGTTCTTCTGGCATATATGGCTTTGATTGCTAGTGAAACCAAACTCGTCAATAGGGTGTGGGTGGCATGCTTGAAAAGTCCATGCAAATTCCAGTATTAGGGGTTTTTCTTCTTTTAGATTAAAGTAAGATTACACCCTAAGATCGAGTTCAAATTTATCACCAGGTCAATAATTACGATCGATTAACCTTATAGCTAACTCTATCGCATTAAAAGATAACCCATCCAGTAATTATTTTGAGACGAATTTCGAACACAAATTTTAGAAAAATGCAAACAGACTAACCGTTCATAAGCTCATCAAACTTAGAACTTATCACGAACATGACATATTACGGTCCTTGTTCTTATGCAACTAAGTCAAATGAAGTCGACAGTGATGTTAACGTGATCGCCATGAGCAAGATGGATCTTTCTCAATATTTGCAGAGCCACGTTGTTCTACGAGAAAACATATATTTAAGCGCCAACTAACGGCCAAACCAACTCCCTCTTGGCCCTTCATGTACTGATCCAGTCACCCCGCAGCCAGTACAACCACCAACCTGTCACCAATGAGATTTCAACACTACTGCCATTCCATGAACCAAAAAGGGCACTTTAGTACTCTCACATCAAACAAACCATTGGAATCTCCACGCGGTGCACTACAAAACATTAAACTGGCAGGTTGTAGCATTCTCTGGTAGTTTTGATTGTAGAGGACTAATTAAAAACACCAACTACCATTCTTGGGTGATTCTGGATTTGAGGAACACTCGAGAGATTCTGGATCATAGTCATTTATAACCAGAGACAGATGCATTTTCTTATTCATTGCACCCTTTAATCCCACTCTTGTTTAATGCAAAGATCCAAACAAACTTTTTTCCCCCAAGAATGGCCATCTTTGATATGCTGCCAGTAAAATTCTCACTGTTTACCTCTTCAATTTTGAACACTAGCACTGTTGTGGCCATTACCGTGTTCGTGACGCTTCTGTGTGCTTGTATTGTGATTGGTCACCTGCTTGAAGAGAACCGGTGGGCTAATGAATCAATTACTGCGCTTCTTTTGGTTTGTATACTTAAACCACTAAGTTTTGATGTTTCGTAGTTGTCTTGTGCTTTTGTTTCCTTTTCTGATCATACTGAGTACTGTGCCATTGGAATTTGAAGGGTTTGGTTTCTGGAGGGGTGGTATTGTTAGTGAGTGGAGGCAAAAGCTCGCGCATCCTTGTCTTCAATGAAGAGCTGTTCTTCATTTATTTGTTGCCTCCAATCATATTCAATGCTGGGTAAGATCTCCCTCTCTGTGTTTGTGTGTGTGTGTAGAACTGATAGAAATAATATTGACAATTATTGCTAGAAGTTCCATTCTGCAGGAGAATTTGATTAAATTTTGGATCATTTGGTTGTTTTTTCCATTGGATCCAGAGTTTTTGAGATGCTGCTTCTTTGACTATTCATTATGCTAGCTTAACCACTGATTTCTTTCTCTTAGCATTGAGTTAAAATTTGACTCTTTAATGTTTTGAAATCTGTTGTCTCTAGTTTCCAGGTCAAGAAGAAGCAATTTTTTAAGAACTTCTCAACAATATTGTTGTTTGGAATAATTGGCACAATTATCTCATTCTGCCTTATTTCGCTAGGTAAGATTGCAGTCTTTACTACTCATTCACTGATGGTTGCTCTCCCCACCACCCCCGCCCGTCCCCAACCTCTTGAAGCAAATTTTTAATATTAGATAATCCAACAGCCAAAGGAGTTCAAGAATAGAGCTTTGATAATGCAACATTTATGTATTACAGTAATTTACTTTACATAATCTTCATAGGAAGGGCATCAAGACTGTTCTGGCTAAATCTAGTTACTGGGGTAATGGCAGGTACAAGCTAAAACATATCGTCAAACATGGTTTAATTAAGAAATTTCGTGGCCTAATCAGACGGATGATGTAGGGGCCTTCTCTATTGGTCTGTTCAGTCGTCGTCTACTCACATTGGTCTGTTCATAGGATTAATTTGGAAGGGCGGCACATGAAGTAAACTCCCAGTCATATGTGCTTAAATCTTCAATGAAATATTTAATTATATGAAAATACAGAATGAAGCCAAAAACAGAAAAATCTCTACATTCTAGGTCCTCCAAAAAGAAGAAAATCATCTTCCTGGAGCATGGTCACAGTTACACCAATTTTAATTCTCTCCCGTTGCATGTTTATATGGTCATAATGATACTCTTATTATCTGTAATATCGTTCTCATTTCCTGATTTTATATTCTAACGCTAACATAATCGAGTTTAACTTTTTCTTATGAAAATGTTGTAGGTGCCTTTCTGCTATTTAAAAGGCTTGGTTTGACGTCGCTGGGTATCAAAGATTATCTAGGTGATAACAGTTGATTGTACACTTGAAATTTTCAAACTGATAACTTTTCTAGCGGTACATATTGAGCATATGAAAATCGTATTCGCTGCAGCTATTGGTGCCATTTTTTCGGCAACAGACTCAGTTTGCACGTTGCAGGTATATCCTCACATCTGATGAAAAACATGGTGAGTAGCTTTAGAAGGACACTTTGTTGCCTACCATTAATTCAGGTTCTTCATTTTTCCATGTTAAGGTCCTCAATCAAGAAGAAACACCCTTCCTTTACAGTGTTGTATTTGGGGAGGGAGTAGTGAATGATGCTACCTCTATTGTGCTATTCAATGCAGTCCAATCACTCGACTTCAGTGACATTGACGTTTTCACGGCATTAAAGTTGTTAGGGACCTTCTTATATCTCTTCTGCACTAGCACTGCTCTTGGTATAACAGTAAGAATACTCTCTCAACCTTCAAGTTACTGCAAATTAGTATTGAGATTATGGCTATTACGGAGGAAGCAACTTTTTCTTAGTCTTGTCAGATATATTGAGAATATCTTGGATGTTCTTGAATTTAGTACTAACTTTATTCTTAAAGCATTGAAGGCATGCCCAAAACAAGTATGTGATACCGTCTCTGTAACAACATGGCTGGCACTTCTGATTATATCCTGAATTCTGCCCTGTGTTCTCCTAACGAGATTTTGTATGAATCTTCTTAACCAGAACGATTCTTTTTCGAACGCACATGTCTATGTTACACAATTTAACCCATTAATCAAGCATCTGCTATATGGCTGACTGAATCTGAGTTCAATTATTTCTGGGAATTTATTATTGTCTAACCTGCTTTTGTTGGCAACATTGTAGGTGGGTCTACTGAGTGCTTTTGGCATAAAGACGCTTTACTTTGGAAGGTAAAATGGGATAATTTAACTTCTTTGGTTCCCATGAACAGATCTCGAATTTCTCCAGTCAATGTTGCAATAGTTTGATACTTCAGCATGCTCCAGATTCGTTGCTGAAACTCACGTATCAATACTAACAGAATAGAAGTGATCTAAATTTTCTAGATACTTCCTACATGTTTAGACACACAAACTTATGTCAAGGCATTGAAACCGTGAGCTTACTTTCAGAATCTATTTTGATCAATAACCTCTGAGCTAACTTTGTTCTCTGCATTTCCTAAAATTGTTGGTGAAGTGAAGGTGAGAAGTAGAAATTCTCGTGGAACCGACTAATTGAGAGGACATTAGCATATACCTCATGTCATGAATGGGTTTTCTGGGTGACACTTCAAAATCAATATGTTGCAGCCAGTCATATTTAGTTTCTATAGCAGAATATGGTGTTTAATATGTCTAGTTCTTTGTCATGTGCGATTTTTTTACTCTTATTTTTGCTTTTCAACGCGACAGACATTCCACAGACCGTGAAGTTGCAATTATGATGCTCATGGCCTATCTATCATACATGGTGGCCGAGGTACCAAAAGCATAGTTTCCTGAATATCCTACGTTCACGTTCGATTCTTCTTCTGAATGAAATTCCCTATACCAACTTATATCAACAACTTCAACTCTCTAAGACGAATCTTTAATCACTAACTATGAGAGAATGGTGTAGGAATGAGCGATAATAATCTAGCTGATGCTTGTTACAATGAAATTAGAATAATGAGTTTGCTTTGAAAATGATTGGCTTTTTAGAAGGGTCAATGAATCTTTTAGTTGCAGTTTCCTTTTTTTTTTTTTTTTGTTTCTTCTTGACCAGTTGTTTTTACTTTGCAGCTTTTATCTCTCAGTGGGATCTTGACAGTTTTCTTCTGTGGCATTGTCATGTCGCATTACACATGGCACAATGTGACGGAAAGCTCTAGAGTAACAACGAAGTGAGTAAATATTCTTCTCTGTTTATGTTGCTACTTGAAGGAGGGTCTATGGTGCAGGCTAATGAACTAGAAATTATGGCGACAATAATTTTTCTCAAACTGATGCACTATTGAAGCATTAGTCTGCAAACAACTCAATAGAACAGGGTGTAGATACACTGCCTTCAATAACAAAACTTCAGCCATAACTCTAGAGTAGACAATGTAAAGTTTTAGATGATTCTTAAGGTGTACAATATAAAGCATCCAAGACGTACGATCCTTCTCAGCCTGACACGGTGTGCACATAAAGGCTGGTCCGCTTATGGACAAAAAAACTGTTCATGGAGCATTACTAAGCAAATTAGAACTAAACTTAACACAAATTCCAGCAGTTTTTAAACCAAGGTGCATTTAAGTGTCATAAGCCGATTAAAACTTTTGAACCGTTATAGCTCGTATATAAGTTTAATCATACCTTAGATGTTCGGCAGATGAGGAATACAGCTTACCGGAAAAGTACCTGTTTGGTGGGGAAGGAGGGTGTTCACCTCGAAGAATACTGGTTTACCGGCTAGTAATTGTACTTCCTCACCAGTTAAAATAACGTAGTTCTTCTTCTCTTTCAATTTGGTATTGTAGAACTAGTCTAAAATTTTAATAATCTTTTCCCTTTCTATTGGTGGCTTGATTTTCATTGTCCAATTTACACCTTGTTTTACTTAATTTCCTTGCTTGTATGTTGTGTTCCAACACTAGTTCGTCCGAATCTTGATCATACGCTGACTGAACCAAAAACTTTGTGATATTTGTTACCATGTGAGGAGAAACGCTACTGTGTTTTATGTAGAATATGGAGTACGAATCTTTTGGATAAGCTCTAACTAACAAGTTGCCATGATATTTCAGGCATTCATTTGCAACAATCTCATTTATTGCAGAAACTTTCATATTCTTATACGTGGGTATGGATGCAGTAGACATTGACCAATGGAAGGAAAGCAGTGCAAGGTAACTGCACTAACACATCTCTTTGATAAAGCTTGACCATTACACTGGGATGTCGACTTTGGTCACATGAAGACATGATGTCAACCTATTTAATTTCTTGCAGTAAAAAAGGAATTACTTGCTGATACGCCATATAAAAACTAAGGTCTAGAAGCCATTTTGAACGACGATGATCACATTTGATAGTCTCGATGAGTATTATTGTTAGACGACAGATTTAGCCGTACACGTTGTAGCCTTATACGCACTGTTCTGGGGATAAGTTTGGTTTGATTTAACATTATATCAATGCTACAGCTTTCAAACCAAGTGTTGACTTATGTTGCCACTAACATTAGAGAACTACTTACCATTTAATCTCTTTCATACTGTAATTGTAAATCTTCACTGCCATTAACATGCTACCACAACTAAGTCTCATCTAAAGTACTCGATTTTTCCAAGCAAAGATGGAAGGTAATGGTACAGTTCTGCGAGCCGTCTTTGTCGAGGGTTTTCCATGAGAGAGCGTTCATCCATTACTATCTTTCATACTCATTGTTGCAGTGCAGGAACTTCACTAGCTGTAAGTTCAATTTTATTTGCACTGGTTTTGATTGGAAGAGCAGCATTTGTGTACCCCCTTGCAAACATTTCAAATTGCATCAAAAGAAGAGATGGTGATAAAATTGAGCTCCGGAAACAGGTGATGATTGATGGCATTCAGCTCATTACTTTCGTTGTTTCCATATTCTCACTTCCCTAACATTTTGGATATCAGGTCACCATATGGTGGGCAGGGCTAATGCGAGGTGCTGTCACTATAGCCTTGTCTTACAACCAGGTAGATAGTGATTATATTCAAATCTAGTGAACTATACTGTTTTGGATACTTAATGAAGTGTACGCTCTGTGGTTGTAGTTTTCATCTTCTGGAACGTCGTCATCAACTGTTTACCCGCTGCTGATCACCTCTACAATCATTGTTGTTCTGTTTAGTACAGTTGTAAGTTCAAATTTTCTTTTCCATCTTCAGTAGTTAGTCTACAATTTTCATAATTCCACGAGAACCTGCATTCTTGAACATGCTTATGTAATGTACTTCTCGAAACAGGTCTGTGGTTCAGTAACACAGCCTCTCATTAACGCCGTGATGTTAAGAAATGCAAAGCCAACAACTTCAGACGGAACTGATTTTGCAAGCCTGGATGATTTGAGACTCTTGTTCCTTGAAAATGGTGGTTCAAATGATGCCAGCGGCAACCAAGAGGCGCCTAGGAGCAGTGGCTTCAGGTTGCTCATGAGATATCCTACTCACACAGTTCACTACTTGTGGAGGAAATTCGATGACAGATTCATGCGACCAGTATTTGGTGGACGAGGTTTCGTTCCAGTCGTTCCTGGTTCTCCAACCGGTGCAGCTGATGACCAAACTTCTTAAGTCTCCAAGATTAAACGTTCGCCTTTATCATCATCTCTCCCGAAAAGGATGTTCATAATGCACGTACAAGGAAGCTACAATTTGGTTTGGGTGAATACCGGAATTAATTTTTGTAGATTACAATGTAGTATTTGAGCATGTTACTAGTTGTATCATAGAAAAATAGTCACAACTCATATTTACACCTGTTGAATGTTGCTGTAGTATAGATAGCTTTGTTCTTCAGGGAGCAGCAAGTGCAAAACTTTTAAGACTAGTATTGAGTTCTTATATTGTTATTCTCAACAATGAAATAATGTAGACATGTTTTACAAACACTATTCTACTTGGTAATAATTGCTTTTTGCAACTATTTATGACTTTATCAGCCCAAGCAAGACCTACCAAGGGCTGGCTGGCTTGAGCATCAACAAGGGATTGACAATAAAAAATGGGCTACATCTCAGATGGCGAAGGACTCTGACCTCAACGGGTGCCGGAGCCAATATTTTTAGAAGGTGGGCAGGCTTAAACTGCAATGTAGGATTTGTAGAAAAGCAACGTGAACAAAACTTCTTTCGTCATAAATCAAAGTTCCCCCGAAGTTAAGGTCGACAATTGCCCTGCCCACCTTAAGCAACTGGTGGCTCCGCACCTGGCCCCAACTCACACCAAAGGTCAGCTAGAGCATTAACCAAAGAACATCCAAATTAGAGTAAGGACATCAACAAAAAGATACAGATTTTACATTTTAGTTGCAGCCCATCAATACACACCTTTTTACACTCGCAACATAGTACTGCTATATTCAAAAGGGCTCCACCTTTTTCAAAACAGTGCTGCTTTTCTATCTTTCACAAAAGGGTTAATTACACTTGATACTTCTGCATTGGAGTGTAGGACACGCACCAGAGAAGGGAGTGCAGGCAGTCGTGAAGCAGCAGTAGCAGGCGGCGGTGAGGAGCTTGGTGACAGAGGTGATGAAGGATAAGGAATACGGCCACTAACCCCCACCAGACCCTGACCCATCGCTGTTGTATGCCCACCATCGTTGTTACCAATACTCACCTCCACAACCACTGTGGTAATGGGGGGTTCGACGATGGTTATGGTGTTAAACACAGCTTTGGTGGCGGTGGGTGGTTATATACTAATTTGTGGGTTGAGTTGGCGGTTTTTGGTTTGGGGGGTTGTGTGTGTGTGTGTCAGGGTAAAGGGCATCTGACAATGATGGGTAAGAGGTATGATGCGCGTTCGTGTGTGTGTTGGGGGCGGGAGGTGTGCGCGTGCTGGTGTTCGACGGTGGTGGCGATGGCTAATGGTTTGTTGGTGGCTAGGTGCTGGCGAGAGCGCCGGGCGTGGTTAGTGGCTGGTATTGAAGAAGAGGAAATTTTTTTAAGGGTAATTTTGATAAATCACAATAATTTGTGTGAAAAATATTCTATTCGATCAATTTTAAACCTCTTTCAAAACTTTGAAACTTGACTCCAAGTGAATCTTTTATTGTAAATTTAAAAATTTTAAATTCTAAAAAGTGTATTGCAAAACAATTTTCCGTGACACACACTCAAATTTTAAACAAACTTTATTTTGGAGGATACAAAAATGATGAAAATAAAAAAACAAAATGATAATGGTACACGAACAAGCCCATACGTTCCTAGGCCCGACCCGTTGGGATCCGACCCATAAGAAATTGATACATCCTCGTAGTACACCACCCTTCCTTCCTTAAACCCCTCGAAGCAGTTGTTTAACCAAAAACCTTCTCCTTCGATCACTTTCCGCCTCTTTCATGGTTTGAGATCCAAATATGGCCTTCCGGCGGCTACAGACGCTCCGAAATCTACATTGGACGGTCGAAAATCGACAACGTTCCTACCTGTAAGCCCATCCCTCTACTATTCTGTTTGGTAGCTGAGAAAATGTTGCCCTGACCTAGTTTAAGCATTTCAACGTAATGACATGTCAAATTTAGTCAAACATGCCAAACAGGAGGTCATTTTTGGAATGTGGATTGACATCTTTGAACATTTGAATTTCAGGTTTGGCAGCTCAAGGAGGAGCTACTCAAATGCTATCAAGAATGGTGACTATACGCGTGACTATGCTCCATTCGTTTCCTATTTTTTGTCCCCTTCTAATATTTGCGGATTCGTATATGAACTTTGAATTTACTCGTTGTTGTTTCCCTAGTTTGACTTGTCAAACCATGGTTATTTGTTTGATCTGCAATCACTTACTGAGTTTGATTCATTCCTTAGATGCTCGAATCCTGTTTTAGACATTCGGAAGAAGTTAAAAGAGGGCAATAATTATGAAACAGAGGGAGTATTTTGGTTCTTAATCTAGACGTACTAGCGTTTATTGGGTGCAGGAACTACATTATATCCTCACCTGAAGGAAATTAATATGTAAAATCAGTTAGTTGACTTGTCTTCTGTGGAAAATTTAGTTAGATGATCTCTATGATCAAGCATTGGGCTAATTAGGGTTAGCGAACTTATTGATAATACCTGACTGATCGAGGGCCGTAGGATTGAGAAGCTTTTGAGAGCCCAAGTTGAAATTATGTGTATATTTATATTGCGATTAGCCATTCACCTGAACTTAAGTCAACTTGGAGTTACGGTTTTTTTAATTGTTAATGATATTGAGAAGATCTTTGAGATCTTTTTGTTGTACAAATTGGAGCCCTATTTTCTTAGAGATCAGATTCCAAATGCTGTGAGAGTTTAATTTTTTTTTTATGTCAGGGGACTGGTCTCCATTTGAACTAGAGAAGTATGTAGACGATTCGTTCTATATCAAATGTCTTTTGCTTCTCACCATTACATTGCTAAAAGCCAAAATTTAGTGAGGCATGCATATTTAGCGTAAAAAAGGGTGCAGAACACAGCCAGTTTATTGCTGTTCATTTTTAATTCGCATTCTGAGTTTTTCCTTATTTGTGTGGTTTTCCATGTGATCAGTTCCTGAAGCAAATTGCCAAAGAAACTTCTCTTGCTTATATAAGGGCTCCAATGCTCTACTATGGACTTCCAGAGATACAAATACACTTCGCTCTACAATGGTACCTTTTCACATCTGTGTAATTTTTTTGGTCTTTATTGGGTTAGTCTTCCCTTACCTGCAACATAGACCGTTTAGCAGCTACACCCATTGATCTTTCCCAACCTCCAAATAATAATGCTTTTTACAGCAGAATGCTCATTCTCCTGAGGCTAAAAGAGTATATATCTCTTCTTTCTTAAAATGTTAGGTTTTTCCAACTCACTGAGCTCCTTCTGTTGCTTTGTGCAGGCTGCGGGATCATCAATCTACTTGAGTGATGTAAGGTTGGCCACGACACAAGCAACAAAAGCCCCTGCCCAAGCACGACAAATGGTATGGTAGTTTTCCCCTGAAAATGCTCTCATTAACTTTTTACCTAGGCAGGGGGCTAAGAGGTTTCTGTTTGTTGGTGTATTGCTTAACCACCTCACTCAAGTGGTGATGGGTTATGTAACATTCTAAGTGTTTGAACCTTGGCATTGTGTCCAACTTGTGTTAACATAAGTGCAGTTCTGAAATGTCATTCCCAGGAGTGGATGTCTTATGTAGAGAGAGCAAATCTAGCATGTTAGTGCACCTTAGATGCAACATGTGAATTTGACATGCTCGTGATGTAAGCCTTTTTTTCGATGTACGCTGCAGTATTGAAATGTCAATATTCTGTCGATGAGGAGGGTTGAGGGTCGGATGTAGTGGCTTTTTCTTTTCTCTAATTTTGTTTGGTTCCATGTTGCTTCTTTGCCTTTAGAACTTTTGATCATTCCTCTATTTGTTTCAAACATAATTGTTTCCTTTTCAAAGATTATTTGATAATCACATGCTCACCTCTTGATGTGTGCAGGGAGCGCTTAAAGTGTCCATGGTGAGTCCTGGAATTATATATGAGCCTTATGCGCCTCGTGAACCAATTTCTTTTTGGCGGAGGTTAGTTTGATTTTGAGTGGGTCATCGGTTGCTCTGTCAAGATTTCGTAGCAATTTTTTATAGTACGTAGGATCAAATTGCAATGGTTAACTCATAATGCTACTGGTCCAACAATGATAATTATGGCAACAACAGTGTAGGCTCATCTACTTTCTTTTCTCTGAAGAAGCAATTAAGTGGTTACCTTGGAATATTTGAGAATTAACTCAAACAAGAGGCAGAATTCAAATGTTACTGGTCCAAGTTCATCAAGTAGGGATGAAAAACTACTGAAAATGTTTAAATGCAGCATTCTAGGGTTAAACCACGTGTATTTTTTAGTTTCCAGGGGTGTGGCAGGTGCTTGAAATATTCAAAGCCGTAATTTCCTTTTTTTTTTCTTGAGCAATAACGTTTTTTTTTATTTATTTAACATGGGCACAGATGTAAGATATGACAAACTAATTATTTTGCCCCATCCCTGGGAAGTTTCTTTTAGCGATTATCTGACGCATCTGTTAAATTTGAGCTGCCTTCCTAAGAAATTTAATACTTAGGAGAATGATTTTCTTACAATCATTTTCAATTGAAAGGAATTTGTCAATGTTGCACTGATAATGTCGTTGGCAGATGCTTTACGAGAAGTGGTTGGAGAAGAACTAAAGATGATCTCATTTTAGAGGTAATTGTCTTTACCCTATAACCATGATAAGTTTATTGGTATCCGTCATATGAGAGTGAAAATATATTTATCATTTATGTATTTGGTTAGTTTATCATTCTTTTTATGGGGTGGGGTTGGGGGGGGGGGGGGGGGTGAATGTCTTGCCAATTTTAGAGCGGATGTTACACTGATGCCAATCTATGCACTGCCAAAAGCGTCCAAAGGTTCAGAGATTTTAAACAACATGCTGGGCAAATGTCGTAAATTTTATACCACTTATATCCTTCAACTATAAGGCCTCAGCTTGATAACTGTCCGGTTGTCATCGTTCCTTGAGTTAGTAAAATTTCCGCTTTGCTTACTTGCAGCTCAAAAGTGCATATGCTATTGCTAAATTACGAAAGACTGGATATTCAAAGCAGAAATTCTACAAGGAAGCCTCAGAATTATACAAGCAGGTATACTTGGAATTTGAATCTGTGTGTGCTGGTCTTTAGCTTATCTCAACCAACATCGTTGGTTTCGACATTGCTATTTCCTCGAAAAGGAAACAGATGAAACCCCTTTTCCTATTTTGCTAAGTGAAAATAGTGTGAGAGAATTCGTCTGGTTTTACCCCATGGCTGATGCAAGTTTAGCAGGATATAGTCATGTCTTATTGCTTGATTCTCCATTTCATCTCGAGGTCAAAGTACGTAAGTATGTAAGTTTTTCTCCACGAACACTCAGAGATGAGGCCAAACCTGTGCACACGGAGAAGTAGTTGTGGGTACATGGTTTTTGTCTCCTGTCGGAGTTTTCTGGTGGATTTTTTACTTAGAAAAGTTCAGCGGCAGGAAAAATAATCATCACTATTTGAATCTTGTGGGAGTATGCACTGTCTAGTCATGTAAATTCACTTTAAAGTCGCGAAAGGGAAACAAAACGATTACTATGTTATGTGTACAAGTTGTTATATATTATGCGAAGCCCTGCCTTGAGCTTAATCTAAATTTTATGCATGAAATTGGTAGATACTTTTTAATTTTTGCTCATGGTTTGGAGTGGATATCACTGTTCTCTTATTCTTAAGACTATTTCCCTCAGATAAACACTCAAATTTCGAATGGTGACAAAGGATCACTAAGGAAAGCTGTTACAGAGAAGATGTATTCTGTATGTCTACTTACCTTTTTTTGCTCCCACTCAAGTCATTTGATAATTGAAAGTCTGAAACACACTGTTTATCAGCTGCAGTATTGTGCTGCTTTTCTTCTTTGCACTTCTACCAGTACCTCAAAACCTAATGACTGATATGATTTTTTGATTTTATTTTCCATGAGCCAGGAGCTCAAGAATGAAATTAAGCAAAGAGAGTCCATGTGGAGTAAGGTTTACTGGGAACTACTAGAACCAATAGTTAAGATACGAACTCTGCGAGCTCGAATGGCAAGTACCTTTGCACAAAGGATTATGAACTGTTCATCAGTATCAAATGCAGGATGAGAGCTGCCCCACCCTGTTTTGTATGCATGGTTCGGATTTGTACTTATGCGGAGACTTGGTTGGTGAAGCACAGTAGATTGTTGACCTGTCCATTCCTGGGTCACCAACTAGGTCTTGTGATCGAAGTTTGGCAGTTTAAAAAGCACCATCACATTTTGTCTTCTCCTTTTTGGATCTTCTTGTATTGAAAACCTCGGATTAACCTCAAAATACAATTATTGCCTAATTAATTCGTCCTTACAGGCATACTCATCCATGTATATTGTGGAAAGTGGGTTATTGCTTTCTTCCTGCAGATTAGTAACTCTCTTCAAATTAGGAGGATTTCTTGCAATAACTTAAGCAGAATTCGAAGAATTTATAAGTCTGATCTTTGGAAGGCAAATATTGACAGCACCACCTGTTTTCCTTCCAGATTGGCGTCGATCGGAATGACCTCAATAAAGTGTTCATACAGCTTACGCTTGAGTTTTTGACTAAGCAGGTACACGGTGCAGCTTGATTTCTTGTTTTCTGTTCTGGATCCATATGTAACAATTGTTCAGGCATGTACAGCACTTAATAATGCCATCTTGCATGTATTTACGTCAGCCGATCAAGGGCATCCGTGCTTCATGCCCTAGGTTGTGATCTGGACATGGTGGCGGAGAATCCAATTGCCCTGTCATAATTTAATTATCGATTTCTATAAAAAAGTTAATCTGCCCAAAAATCAAACTTGTCACGTTGATGCTACGATGTTGGTATTGGTATGATATGTTGTAACATCCTAGTATTAACTGTCTGGGCTTAAGTCCATATGTCTTGTTCTCCTTTTTATGTTTCGATAGAGTATCCCCTCTCTGTATTGCCTTGTTCATATGATCTCTTATGTAGGTTAACGGAAGTTTCATAACATTTTTGGACCGTGTTGGTAACTTTTCTTTGTTTTGTTAACAATTTTGTGAGATCAAAATGATTGATCATAAATTACCTCATGTCTTTGCAGAAGTTTGAGGCATATGATCCAAAAGGTGCCGTTGTTGCGGGTGATAAAAATAAGGAGGTATTGCTCATTACAACTGCAGCATGCATATATGCGCACCTGTGTATGTAAAGATGAGATCCCTTGGTTTATTAACTAGTTTATATGGTGCAACCTATGCCGCAGCCCTTTTGTTCCACAAATCCAGTATAGCAATATTGGCTGAACGTCATACCTCCCTTGTGTTACCATGAATTGCTGCATGTCCACAGGGTAACTTTCAGTCGAGTGGGGTTATTATTCATTAACTAAATGATTGCCCGAAAAACTCTTCAGCACCTGCATTAATCACTGGTTGCATCCGAGTTCCCTGTGTCTATGTGACAGATAAATGCATCCTCTCATCTGTTTGAATATGGATGACTAGTATTTTAAAACTTTTAACAATTTATATGTGAATTTGTTGTGGGACACAAACTGTCTAATTTGCTGACATCGATTAGTACTGAACTTCTGCTGCTGAGTACAACAATATGGTAAAAAAGAATTTTTGTTTTTATCTATTCTCAAGTTTTCAAAGTCCTTATGATGGAAGCTATTTTCCCAAAATGATATTTTCTAATAAACTTGTGGCTAACCTTGTGCTTGTTCTTGCAATTATGATAAGGAAAAGTTATACACCCTGAATCTCAACGTAAGGCAAGGGAGAAGTGAGGATGTACTAAGTAAGTATGGGCTAGAGCTACCTAAAGGCAAACTGCACAGCCATACAACCTTTTTAGGATGCAGTAGGCCATTCAAGATCTATGGTTCACAGTGTTGGCACTAAGAAGCAATACGTTGTAAAGTTTAGTGTAATTGGAACAAGGAAGCTAAGATGAATGAGAGGCACAAAGGAATGGCAGAACATGAATAAGAACATACGCAAGATCACACTTCAGGAAGATTAGAGGGACTTGCTTTCATTAACATAGTTAATAAAGACCTTTGAATGCCCCAGTGCGCGAAAGTGACTTGCGTCAAGTTGGAGTAAGAAGGCCAGTAATAATGATATTGGTAGAAGTCAAGAAGGATGGAAGTATGACAAGGAGCATGATTTTGGATAGGCAATTTAGAAAAACCACCAAAAATAGAAAAATATAAGGAAAGAAGAAGATGACAAGCTTGTTGAACTTTTTTCCTTTACACGTGGTTCAGAAATTTTGATAAATTAGAAAAAATATGAAAGTGCAATCACTATATGATGAAAACAATATTAGACTGGGGAAATTTACTCAGAAATGATTTCTAGTTTTGATCCACTCGCAAATGTATCTAATTGTAAGGCACTAGGGGATCAGTTACATGCGATAGCCCGTTAGTCATTTTTTGAGTGAAAATAGTAGATGCCTTAGTCTGAAGAATCTCGAGTTATTTATTAGGTTATTCTCTTTCAGTACATGGTAATAGAATATCGTAAAGAAAGTTTGCGAAACCCATCATATATCCCGGTATTTCAGGAAAATAAAAAATGGCAGTTCTCCGTGGAACATATCCAAATGCATACCAACTTGCTTTATATCTGCATACACCCTGTTCTATGCATGATAAATGTACACGGAGGTTACAAATGTTGTACTCATCCTGCAGCATTTAAACCAATGGTTTGTATGTTAGTGTTTTCCAAAATATAGTGTCAAGTTTGGTTCATTTTCTTTGTCAAAATGATGAAAGGAATGTGAAGAGGTAAGAATGAATGAATCCCACATAGAAGGGAATTGAAAAGGTAAGTGGGTATATAATAAAGTACTCCACTTACTTTATTACTTATGTGGTATGCTAAGGTGTGTGCATGTGCACCGAGTATGGTGCGAAGCACCATACGAGGAACAATCGCACGCACGCGCGCGCGCGCGAGCGTGGCAGTGGGCTGTGAGGCGCAATGTGGCGCTTTGATGGCGCACTTTGCACTTCGATCGTCGCGAGACGCGATTAGACGCCTTTAAGTTTTCGTGACGAAAACTAGACCATCGGTTCAACGGACCGTTGAACCGGGTCGGATCCGACCCTTGGCAGTTGGGTGGTTACACTCGGGTTATACCCGAACAGTTGCACCTGTTGGGCAGCTGGGTGGTTCCAAGTTGGACAGACCCAACTGTTGGGAGCTGGTTAGTTACCAGTCCGGATCTGTACCGTTGATCTTAACGGTTTCTGATCCAACGGTCCAGATTGCTTCGGTGATGATGAAAAGGTGTGACACTTGATTAGCAACCACTAGTGCTTTATAAATAGAGCACAATGGTCAGATTTTCGGATCTAGAAATAAGCCTGTACTCTCTTCATTTTTCCTTTCGGCAGATCTTTTACAACAAGAAATTTCTGCAGAATTTCTTACTTGTAAATCCCATTATCCAGAATTCCATACACATATCTGTGGGGTGAATATCGTGTGTGCAAACGCTATTCACTAAAGCGCTTCGTTGTATCTTGGAGGATATTTGCCGGTAACCCGCTGCACACCGTTTTCTTTGGTGGGGGCAAATATAAACTTAAGGAGAGCGTTTTACAACGTGCCTCGAAGCCGATCATTCTTTCAGTCACAAAGCCATCATACCGTATACCCCAACATTGTACCCATGAGAATCTACTTTGTGTGTCACTGTTTTAGTTAGATGATGCATGTCGCAGGCTCGGTAACAAAATGAGCAATATTATATTACGCCTGTTACTAAATTTGAAGGGGTGTTAATTTGCGATAGAAATGCGTTGATTGTCCTTAATTTCGATGACCTAGGATTTAATTTTACCTTGAAACATTCGGTTTGTATAATTTTACTGCATGTGCATGTCAGTAAGTACATATAAACTGATTAAGCGTCACATTAGCATTGAGTAGTCATGGCAGCTCATTAAATTTTAATGCTTCTTTTCCTCCAAAATAGTAACTCTATCTCTATTGGCCTAGGTTCTTGTCCGCGAGATATGGGTTTTTGAGAAGTCTCATTTCCACCCTGGAGCGTACTGGCGTCTTTGTGGGCGAATTCCCATAAAGCAAGGTCTTCCTTGACTTAGAGCTCAAGATCTGCTGTTGTCGATAATAAATATATGATGTCCATTTTTTTGTAAGATGAGTTTATTGTAGTTCTCCCAATCGTTTTGACAATCCGGTTGTCTGACATTTTCATTTCAAGCAAGTTGCAGTTCATTTTTTGCTGTTATGTTGATATGGTGGTAATGGTGCAAGTACTGGAGTTACCACCCATAAGCCATCATCATGTCACTGTTAAGTTCAATTTTTTTGTCATAAATAACAGAATCAAGTTGAAAGACTACCCCCTGTTGGTTTGGTTTACCTTATAAAATCTTTATTCTGCCCAAAGTGACGAGCGAATGCATCAATACCGCAACGTGTCTATCTAGTTTTAACTGCTATGCGAACTGAGAATTTACCATAACATGGACTACAGTTGACGTTCTCCTGTTATGTACGAACTTTGTCGTCACTTCGATGGATTCTGATTATCCAGGTTTAGTTGTCACAGTACTGTTCTTTCTAACAGATCTGAAGCCTTGGCAGTTCTACAATGCTAGCTTGGCTTCCTCTATATTTACTTTGTGATGGCAGGAGAAGATGGAAAGTAAAGGTAAGTTATGAGATGCCTTCATCATCTGGTAAGCCTTTGCTTGCTTCTAAGTTTCAGCAATCGGGTGAAGAATAAATGCCTCCTCTTGATTTGCTTCTCCAAATAAGAGAAAAAGCAAATCCACCTCTTACTTCATCTCTTCTCCTAGGATTGGTATCACCAAACCAAACCTACACGTTCAAAAAAGGATTTCTTCTCCATCCACAATAGAAACAAGCCAAGTTTGCAACAACTCTTGAACTTCTCTAGATATATATGCCTAACAGCAGTAGCCCTCAAGCTAATGACTTTGGGATGCCCTCTATGCCATCTTATGTTCATTGGCCGAAGGTTTTTCGACTTTTTGATGCGGAGTCTAGCCATAGAGATCCTCGTGCCCCTGAGCCTTGGGTGTCCTCTGTGCCACGGCTCGGTCATTTTCCGCAAGCTACTCGGCTTCTTCATGCAGACGTTTGCAGAACAGGCCTACAAGCCAGTGACTTTGGGGGGTTCCCCGGAGAAGAGTGCCGATCCTCCAAGTCCCCAAACCTTGCATTCCACCTACGATGGAACGCCTCGTGAAGACACAAAACAAGCTGGAAACGCAGAGAAATCGGCCGCTGCAGTTAATGGTGTTGAAAAGGATACCAAGGAGCTCTCAAAAGTCCAAGAAAATGGTGAAGAGAAAGGCAATGCAACGGCAAACACAGCTGCAACTGGAGCAAGAGCCCCGAAGAAGATGGTGAGCATCAGTGACAATGTGGAGGAGATAAACACGGGAAAGAAGAGGGATAAGCAGAAGGCAGGAATCCAGAAGCTGCCTTCCTGGGAGAGCGACAAAGAGGAGGCAAAGCCATTGAAGTCAATTTTAAAGGTGGGTTCTAATGTAAAAGAGAAACGGGACAGAAGTGTTTCCTTTGGACAATGATGATTTAGATGTAAATCAAAGCATAATGTAAATTGTTCATGATGAATGGTATGTCCACAAAAATTTGCTTTTGCTTAACCTATGAAGCAACTCTGATCATATAAGTCGAAACAGAAAATTATGTGTTTTATCAATAAATACAATGAACAAATGAATGATTAAGGGAATAGAAGATTGACATTAGATAAGCAGATTCCTTCCTTAATTTACGTAGAGTAAATTAAGGAAGGAATCTGCTTAATTTAAAGAATCTTAAATTAAGAAAATTCTTAATTTACGTAGTTGACTCTAATAATATGCGCTATTTTCTTTTTTCTTTTTTTATGTGTATATGTAGTATGTCTATATTTCATTCAAATTCTCTTCTCACTTGTTTACATAACAATGTTAACGTGATACGAGTAAAAAGTCAAATTTGGATCCTCTCGTGCACAGCTAAATTACGGTATGTTGGTGGTTGTATAAGACTGGAATTGTCCCCCTGAAAATGAGGTTGTCGCTAAAGAATTGACAATCTTTTGTCCAATCTTATAGAAAGCTCCTGGCTTTTATGTTGCTTCAAATGTTGACATTGAGCCAAACCTTTCCACATAAATGGACTTGATAAAAGAAATACTCCTAGTCACTGCCTCAAACTTATATACAATTCTTGTACTTTATCAAACTTTTATTTTTAATAATATATGTATAGGACATCAAACTAAATTGTATAATATCACAACAAAAAAACAAAGAGATAATACGTAATTGAAAAAACAAGATCCATCGTCAAGTTACTTGGTACTTGCATGTCACTGTCTCACTGATACTTTATTAGAAAAAATTTTGTATCAAAATGTGAAGCTGACAAGCTGTTAACAGAAACAAAATAACCTTAAAAGTTATCATGTGTCTCTATTTTATTCTTCAAATATCCAAAACTTATATTAAACATTATTTTGACCCTCCCACCTTCATCACCACACACTACATGGCAGCCGACCACCACTATCATCGGTTTTGAGTTTTTTAAATATAAAATAGACATGCAACTTTAAGGCTGCGTTTGGCGACAAGGATATGGATAAGGATAAGGACAGGATAAGGGCGGATAAGGCCGGACAAGCTATACCGTCGGATAAGACCGGATAAGCAAGAAATCCTATCCAGCGTTTGGACCAAGTCCGGATTATAAGTCAGATATGCAATTTACAAAGTTATATATATATATAGATATATATATATAGATATATATATGTATATATAGATATATATGTATATATGTGTGTATATATATATATATATGTATATATGTGTATATATATATATGTATATATATACCTATATATAGATATATAGATTTATATTAATATACATATATATATATATATATATATATACATAGGTATATATATATACGTACGTATAGATACATTATATATATATATATATATATATATGTATGTATATAGGTGTATATACATATATAGGTATATGGGTGTATATGTATATAGGTGTATATACATATATAGGTATATAGGTGTATATATATATTTATACCTATATATATTTATACATACATATATATATATAGGTGTATATATGTATATATATAGGTATATAGGTCTATATATGTATATATATAGGTATATAGGTGTATATATAGGTATATAGGTGTATATATAGGTATATAGGTGTATATATAGGTATATATATATATATATATATATATATATATATAGGTATATAGGTGTATATAGGTATATATATAGGTGTATATAGGTGTATATATATATATATATATGTATATAGGTGTATATATGTATATGTATATAGGTGTATATATATATGTATATAGGTGTATGTATGTATATGTATATAGGTGTATATATGTATATGTATATAGGTGTATATATGTATATATATATATATATATATGTGTGTGTGTATATATATATATGTGTGTATATGTATATGTATATAGGTGTATATATGTATATATGTATATGTATATAGGTGTATATATGTATATGTATATAGTGTATATATGTATATGTATGTGTGTTGAGATATATATATATATATATATATATATATGGGAGCTGATCCCTTGACAGCGGAGGCAAAATAGGATATCTTGCCAGCGCGATCTGGCCGTCCATCCCGAAGGGATGGACGGTCCAGATCACTTTTTTTTGCGGCGCTGTCAGTCGTCCGCTACACAGTCTCGCGGACGGATCTTTTTACCATCTTGCCCTCGCTCACCCGTCCGCTACACAGTCTAGCGGACGAAAACATCCTCCGACAAAAAGTAGTCCTCTACACTGTCCAGCGGACGACTGTCATTCTGACACAATTGTGACTTGTCTGACACAAGTGTGACTTGATGTCGGCAATTCTGTCCGCTACACAGTATAGCGGACAGTATTGCCCATCCCCTTTCTTTCAGCACAATTTTCTTCTACTCAATTCTTTCAGCACAATTTTCTTCTCCTTCAGACTCGCTTCCATTTTCAGCTGCCTTCAACTTCGAGTAACACTTGCTTCAAGCTTCGCTCAAGCAAGGTAAGTTTGCTTCAAGTTTTCTTGATGTTCTAGAAATTTGTCACTGTATTCATCAATTTGTGATTTTATACTCTAGATTTTTTGTGATGTTCTAGACATTATAGTTTAATTCGATTTTTTGGCATGATGAATTCGTCTATTTATCTTACTAATTTAAATTTGTTATGTTCAATAAATTAGTAATTGTTAATTTGGAGACACTTTTGAGATTATGCATACCGTATGTTTGCCATCCTAATTTTTAGGTAATATTTTCAGTTAGAAATGCCATTTGATTGTTAAGCGTAGTCTATTTCTACACAGCTCTTGTTTCACAATGTCTGATTTCGTGTCGAGCTCCAACGTCCCCGTAGATGCTAGTGATCCGTATCTAGGACGAACATTTGCTACGTTGGAAGAAGCTGAAGAATGTTTTCGAGCGTATTCATTGAGGGTTGGTTTTGGCATTAGAATAAAGACTTCAAGAACGAGCACCATAACGAGAAAGATATGCTCTCGCTTATACGAGTGCCATAGGAGCAGAAACCCAGTGCAAAATGAGACATGTGTAGGCAATGATGACAGTGAGGACGAAATAGGATATCCGCGTAGAAGATGTTCGTAAGCTACAAACCCAAACAAGACCATTGGCTTATTACCAGCCTGGAACTGGCACACAATCACCCGTTAGTAACCCCTTCTAAGGTGAGTGAGATGCATCAACACAAGAAGATGGGTAAGGTCGCAAGGAGCCTGATTCAGACAATGAGCAATGCGCGACTAGGACCTACCGACATGATTAATGTTCTTGCTGAACAGGCTGGGGGAATTCAAAATTTGACCTTTAACACGACAGACGTTCGTAACGCGGTCCGAACCCATAGACGAGCCGCGTATGACCTCAATGATGCTCAAGCCACAATGAGCCTATTGAAACGGATGCAGATGGAGGACCCGCAGTTGACCTTCGATTATAAACTTGACGACGAGCATCGAGTTAGCACAATTTTTTGGGTCGACGGTCGTTCGAGGCTTGCTTATAAGCATTTTGGGGATGTCGTGACGTTCGACACCACATACCGTACCAACAAGTACTCGATGCCGTTCGCCCCTTTCACGGGGGTCAATCATCATTATCACTCCATCCTGTTCGGGTTCGCCTTGTTAAGGGACGAGACCGAGAGTTCTTTTGAATGGTTGTTTAGGACGTGGCTGGAAGCAATGAACTTCAAAGCACCCAAAGTGATCATCACCGATCAAGATTTGGCAATGAAGAAGGCTATTGCGACCGTCTTCCCAGACACTCGGCACAACTTGTGCACCTGGCACATAAGCAACAAATACCCGGAACGGCTGCATCACGTGTACGCAAAGTATCAAGACTTTAAACAGGATTTTGACAAGTGCGTCCTCAAGTCGTTAACGATTGAGGAATTCGAGGAGAGGTGGGAAAAGCTTGTTCGGGATTACTCATTGCAAGACAACGAGTGGCTCCAGCACTTGTACGAGCGCAAAGAGCAATGGATTGGCGTTTACACGAGGAGGTATTTTTCAGCGGGCATGAAAACGACGGGCAGGAGTGAATCCATGAATGCCACGTTCGATAGTTATGTGGGTACAGCTACCAATTTGAAGACTTTCGTTGCATCCGCACAAAAAGCGGTAGCTTCGTTGTTCGTAAAAGAAAGGGCTGCCGACTTTGCAACAACGTACAAACAAAGGAGAACGTTGCTCGAGACCCCGCTGGAGATGAACGGTGCCAAAGTCTATACGAAGGAGATCTTCTTGCTATACCAAGTAGAGCTGCGAAAATCCGGACGATACAGTATAAACAAGGTGGCAGAAATGTCTACGCGTGAGTACAAGGTTTATTCGCTCGTGAATGACCTAGTCCCTGAGAAGCTGCGCAGAATGTATACGGTGAGCCACGACACATTGACGGACTCGGTGACATGTGTTTGCAAGAAGTTTGAGTTCCATGGCATCCTGTGTAGACACGTTCTGCGGTTTTTCACCCAGAAGAATATCAGGACAATCCCCGATAAATACGTCTTGCCACGGTGGACAAAAGGTGCAAACAGGTTGCACGGTACCATTTCCTTTCCGGAGCACCCGTATACTGACTTTGAAGAATCAGAGACGTTGCGGTATAATCATCTGGTGACGATGTTCACCCGTTTGTCCGTAAAGGTGCTGCTACAATGGTCGGTTATAAACATCTCCTCGAGGTAGCTCAGCAACAAGAGCCCATCGTCGACCAGTTGGAAGCAGCTTCAGTCACCAATGCGATTGACACCGAGCCTACGACGGGGGTATCAGAAGATGACGAGCCGGAGGAGGAAGACGACAATGATATCCGTTTGTTGGATCCAATTATATCGCAAACGAAAGGCCGCAAGAGATCTACGCGGATGAAAAGCTCTATTGAAACGGCAACTCAACCTAAAAAGCTGCGAAGGTGTGCATTGTGCAACAAAATGACCGACCACGACAAGCGGAACCATTACAAGGCACTGGGGATAAGTTCAAGGGGTTTGCAAGACGGGGAAGAAGGTGACGCCGAAGATGAGGACGAACAAGCTGCAGTGGACCTTTAATTTTTTGTACAACTTTATGACATTTGTAATAATATTCGAGGGATAATTTTTCGACCGGGTACTGGAATTTTTTTAAAATGGACCTATGAGAGGCCATCGAATAAAATCTAAAGTCTTTATTACGAGATTTTTTTTTTATTTTGTAATTCCCGTCCGCTATACAATGTAGCGGACATCATTGACTTTGGTCTTTTACGTCCGCTATATTGTATAGCGGAGGGGTGGCATCGAAGTAAAACTTTTGGTCTTTGTACGTCCGCTATACAATGTAGCGGACGTTAGAGCAGGCAAACTTTTGGTCTTCTTTAATGTCCGCTATATAATATAGCGGACGTCATAACTTTTGGTCTTCTTTTATGTCCGCTATACAATGTAGCGGATAAGTCTATATGATATATATTAATCATATCGGGCAATCGGCTGTTATCAGTCCAATCTGATAACAGTCTCTCTGTCTGGAACATCTAGCCCAGGCCCTCCATCTCCGGCGACCCACAGGTGATCCACAACTCCGGCGATAAACCGTCCCCCCCTCAACGCCGACCTCGATGGCTTCTGGATCGGAGACCACCTACGATTTTATTGGCAACTTGCACCTGGCAGGCAAACACTTTTTCAAAGTCATGATGCCGGGGTTTGAGAATGAACTTGTACGCCATCCCTCTATCTCTGTATTTTCGTGTGTTAAATCTTTTGGTTAAAAACTAACCTATTTTTTGTGTATTGTGTTTGTTAGGACATACCGGAAGCCTTCACCAATCAATTTACAACAATTCATGACAGTGCAAGATTATATAGCCGCAAGGGGGCATGGCAGGTTGAAATCAAGCTGAAGCCCGGCCGACCCCAAAAAAAGCAATTCGCAGAGGGTTGGAACGTCTTCGTGCGCCAGCATGGCCTCGAACTCGGGGACTTTGTAGTGTTTGAACACCTTGGGTGGTGGGATTTTGAAGTTGTAATCTTTGATCGGAGCACTTGTGAAAAAATTTCTTTCCCCCAATGTGAACCCTAATTTATGATTAATAAAATAATTTGAGTTCTTGTTGATTGTGTTTCGAAATTTTTCCTCGCTTAATTGTGTCAACTGAAATAGCCTCGATATATTGAGATACCCTCGATAGTGAATGGTAGGTTGAAATAGCCTCGATATATTGAGATACACTCGATAGTGAATGGTAGGTTAATTGCAGGGATTTTACGTCCGCGATGGCGCAGCAGAAACTTTTGTTATCAACACTTAGAAAAATTTGGTCTTCATTTTACGTCCGCGATACAATGTAGCGGACGGCGCAGCAGAAACTTTTGGTATCAACACTTAGAAAAATTTGGTCTTCATTTTACGTCCGCGATACAATGTAGCGGACGGCGCAGCAGAAACTTTTGGTCTTCATTTTACGTCCGCGATACAATGTAGCGGACGGCGCAGCAGAAACTTTTGGTATCAACACTTAGAAAAATTTGGTCTTCATTTTACGTCCGCGATACAATGTAGCGGACGGCGCAGCAGAAACTTTTGGTCTTCATTTTACGTCCGCGATACAATGTAGCGGACGGCGCAGCAGAAACTTTTGGTATCAACACTTAGAAAAATTTGGTCTTCATTTTACGTCCGCGATACAATGTAGCGGACGGCGCAGCAGAAACTTTTGGTCTTCATTTTACGTCCGCGATACAATGTAGCGGACGGCGCAGCAGAAACTTTTGGTATCAACACTTAGAAAAATTTGGTCTTCATTTTACGTCCGCGATACAATATAGCGGACGGCGCAGCAGAAACTTTTGGTCTTCATTTTACGTCCGCGATACAATGTAGCGGACGGCGCAGCAGAAACTTTTGGTATCAACACTTAGAAAAATTTGGTCTTCATTTTACGTCCGCGATACAATGTAGCGGACGGCGCAGCAGAGAAACTTCCAAAAATTTTGCACCATTTCGTTTTCCACATTTCAATCATTCCCAATGAGGCCAA
Source organism: Escallonia rubra (assembly GCA_033065855.1). NCBI lineage: Eukaryota > Viridiplantae > Streptophyta > Magnoliopsida > Escalloniales > Escalloniaceae > Escallonia > Escallonia rubra. Next base: position 260,368 of record JAVXUO010001269.1, read on the forward strand.
AAAACCAACAACGTTCATCAGAAAAATAACACAAATCAAATCACACCAACGACAACAGAAATCAACACAAATCAAATCACACCAATGGCGTACGGTTTATGTAAAAAATACTGTTATGATACAATTTCAACTGGGGTCCGCATGTTGGGCCGGATTCTCGTCATTAGCCGGATTTTCTATAAACCTAACCGCTCTAGGCCGGCCTTTCATAATTTGCCAAGCCATTCTATATCTATAGCCTTCAACTTCTGCTTGGCTCCAGACGGCCGCCTTGAGGCTCTCAGAGCGACAAATGAAATCCATGTACATGCAAAGGAAGACGCCGCAGTCCGAAGTGTTACGTTGCTTGGGCCTCCTCTTCTTCAATCGCCTATTGAGATTTGGCCGCGCCGGTACGGGGACATCACGGGCACGATTGACCATTGCACAAAAAATATTCTGCGAGAAACAGAAAATGGCGTAAGACACGAGTTAAAATTTATGGCAAGATAGAATCAGAGAATTATACAGCGATCGTAATATTACCAACGCGTCCAATTGGGCTTTGTACATGTGCAGCACAGGCATCTGATGAGTATCGTCGTGGAGACTGTCGATCACCGATACGACTTTAGTTGTTGGGGAGTAGCAAACCAAGTACCAGTGGCTGTGCCCTAGAAATGGGATTAGAAACACATCGGATTAGAAACACATCGGCAACACTTGCGCTCACCGGACTATCCCTATTAAGATACGCTCGTAGGTTAAAGGACGGTCTCCACTGGGCCAACTTTTTCTTCCCCCTATTTTCGACCCACTCATGCCATTCAGACACTAGCATCTGATGAAAAAAGGCATCGAACAGAAAAACGGCCGGATAGCTCGGCTGCTGCCGACACCTTTCCTTCAGAATCTCCACGTAGGTGGAGACGACACCGGTGTCTAACCAACTCCCCGGAGCCAGCGAGGCCAGTTCTCCCCACGAGCAACTGTAATCCATGCCCTCCGGATGATCCACACTATACAACGCTTGGTCATGCGGGACGCCGCTAAAATAACGCTCTCTGATTATCTGGCATTTCTGCGGCTTTAGGGGCTTCAACGGATGCCCTTTGCGATATTGCCCTCGGGGGTCGACCGGGGGGTATTGCACTCCTTCAGGGGGGACGGCGGGGGGGTATTGCACTCCTTCGGGGGGGTCGACGGGGGGATATTGCACTCCTTCAGGGGGGTCAACGGGGGGTATTGCCCGCCTTCGGCAATAGATGGTCCTGCCCACGGGACAATGGGCAGACTGATGTTTCCGAAAATCCAGTCTTGCGTGACTTGACTCTGGGAGAGGGGTTGGGGTTCCGAATCCAATCGTAAAGAGAAGGAGGGCGCACTGTAATAATCCCACGGCGCTTGAGCCTGGCCCATGGTGCTTGGCGGTCCCCAATCACCAGCCATCTCTGGTACAGAGGGAAAACCATATCCCTGGCTCACTCCCGAAGTCTGTCCCGAGGGATCGGTGCATCCCTCGGGAACAAACGGCCGCTGCCACCCCGGATAACCCATTCCCGGGTTTGGCTGTCCCGATGCTTGCCGCAAAAAATTCCCGCAGCCAACCGCCAACGCTTCAGCCTGTTGGCGAAGCTCCTCGCCCATGGCATCCACCAAATCCTTCCGCTCGCTCAACTTCTGGAAGAAGGCGAACGAGGCATTAACCTACATCCAGAGAGATAATAAATAAGTAACTTCGTACACACTTAGAATGATCAAGTTCAATTAGAAGCACTGGTTGGGCAACTTACCAGATTGTATGCCATGTGCTCATCGATCTGACCCCTAGGGTGGTACTTCTCCCCGCGTTCAAACCTTACTGGAGCTACTCTCCTCCGGGTGATGCGGTAGTACCACTCGTTGTACTGTTCGATACTGATGACGGGGTCAGGCTCCGACACAATGGCCGCCAGCGTGTCCTGCCAAGAATTCCAGACCTCAATTTCACGCGCGCACAACTCGTGCGCATTCGCCCTGCCAAACAGTCCGACACCCGGTGGGTTCCTGTTAAGCCTCATATCTGGCGCGCCGGCTGGCAACCCCTGCAGGCAGTCAAAATGGCGCATAGCGCGATCCGGCAGCTGCCACTCTGCGACCTCGAAGTGGATCAGGGGTGTGCGTTGCAACCCGGAGAGCGTGAAGACGAACGACTCTCCCACCCGTCGCGCCAAACGTTTGTACGGTGCCCATCGCATCTGGCCAGGAGATAACGAGTCGAGCTCCCCCCGATAGTATGAAATGTTGTGATGGGGATCGTCTCTCCTCTCGTAGTGGGTTTCCTTCCGGCTGTACTCCCAGGCGCACAACCGAGGCCACACATTATCTGTTCCGTCCCTACGCCTGGGTGCGCCGGTAGCAAGGTGTTCATAAGACCACACCTGAGAGCAAAGACATTGAAAAAAGTATCGTCAACATTTATTGTCCATTCAACAAAAAAAAAAACAACAAAGAGCACGTAATGAAGAATTGTATGATATACCTGCAATAGCGAGAGACATGCACATATCGCTTTGGAGTCGGGCCTCGTTGCCTTGTGCAATGCTCGGTACAGGTATGCAAGAGTTGCTGCACCCCAGGCATAATCCCCAACCTCAGCCAGGTTACGCAAAAACGGTATATATTTGACGCTGACCGTGTTCTTCGACGTCGTTGGGAATAATATTGCCCCCATCACCCACAAGAGGAAGGCTTGTGTGTACAGCACAAGGTCATGGCCCGTATAGTTTTCCGGCAAAACCCCGTAGGTATCTACCAACCACTTCAACTTGATACCACCACTGCTAAATCCATCCTGGGGTACCGAAGTAAAGAAGTCCCTAGCGGTCCTCTTATTCGTTGCTTCGGACGGATGAGCTATTACCGGCCGCCCCGTCACCGGTAACCCTAAGATGAACCCTACATCTTCTAGGGTAATTGTCATCTCTCCGAGAGGGAAGTGAAACGTATTCGTTTCACTTCTCCACCTTTCAACAAGGGCACCTATTAAGTGCCGGTCAAGTTGTTGAAAGATCTGCCCATGCGTGAAAATCCCAAACCCAATCCCACGCAGTAATCTTTTCTGGGTTCTGTTCAATTTCCAGGCGTTGAAATTATCGCTTACTTCTACCGTGTTGACAAGTGCTCTTTCCTACGAATTAATAAATATTATTTAAGCAAAATAAACACTATACAACGTTCGCAACTGAAATACGTAAGCAAAATAAACGATATAAACGATAAAATAAGTATCTTACTCCACCATCCCATATGAGCGTACTGATATGGGATGCTTGGTCGTATAATACGGACGAATCTTCTGGTCCAGGGTTGAAATCCATTTTTTGCAACTGAAATAATGGAAAGAGGGCAAGGTTGGAAGCGTAAACATTCCCAAACATACAACGCTAGCATATTCAGCGCTAGCATGTGATCAGATAATACGCAATACACATATATAATATATATGTATATACATTGACAAACGCTAGCATAGTGCCTATCTACTTGCCAACGCCGCAAGATGAACTCTAGATTATGAACAAAGTAAGGATTAGTTTGTGAACTTACGTGATTGATGAGACGATTAAAGGATTTCTTGCAAAGAAATTGCGCCGATCTACTTGCCAACGCCGCTGGTTTGATCGTGAGAAGAAGGAATAGTTTGATTGTGAGAAGAAGGAATAGTTTGATTGTGAGAAGAAGGAATGAATAGAAGTTTAGAAGGATTCGAATGCTTGCCAACGTCCGCTACACTGTGTTGCGGACGCTGGGATAACGACAAAGTAACAGACGTGCATCGACTGATGTGACAACTGTCAGGGGGAAGTGGGTGGTTTGACGGAAACAGTCGTCCGCTAGACAGTGTAGCGGACTACTTTTTGTTGGCCCAAGAATGTCGTCCGCTAGACTGTGTAGCGGACGGGTGAGCGAGGGCAAGATGGTAAAAAGATCCGTCCGCGAGACTGTGTAGCGGACGACTGACAGCGCCGCAAAAAAGTGATCTGGACCGTCCATCCCTTCGGGATGGACGGCCAGATCGCGCTGGCAAGATATCCTATTTTGCCTACGCTGTCAAGGGATCAGCTCCCTATATATATATATATATATATATATATATATATATATATATATACAATGTATATGTATATAT